>SOPF01027077.1:0-66371 GCA_012979155.1 Hypericum perforatum | reverse complement strand
AGACAAGAAATCCAAAAGACACACAAGAACTCCCAACACCCGCCCATCTGGAAATCCTCCTCGTACAAATTATGTGCGCAAATAACATCCGTTGCTACAATTTCATTTCGTAAATAAAGTCTAACATTGACCATCAGTATTAAAAATTGATAACAAAAATAGAGTTAACATTTTTTTCCTTGGTCTTTTGTTTTTTTTAAAGGTAAAATTTTCTACTATAATAATACTAAAATTGGTTTGAATCATAAATTTTCGATACACATATAATGTTTCATTTTATTACCAACTCTTGGGCGAAAATTTAAAAAGCAAGAATGTATTACACCGACTTGGTATAATTTTTCTCTACCAACTATAGAAATTTTTGTCAATTCAAATTTAAACGATTTGGTCCAAAGAGATTTTTTAGGTGGTCGTAATTGGAAAATCAGCCAAACGCTCCCTAGAGAAAGGATCCAAATTTCCAAACCACCCAAAACAAATTCGCAATCCTTTCTTCTTCTCTTCCCTCTCTCACCAGACCCGGGGGGCGGACAAACCCAAGAACCCGAACCCCAATCCTCCCGGGTCGCCCCATGACCCGGACCCAACCGCCGCCGGACCCCGACCACCACCGAAAGCGAACCAGTAGCAGCGGGATGAGACTGGTAGTCCCACTCCAGGGCGTCGTCCAGGGGCGGGGCGGCCTAATACTCGGCTCCGTAATCCCCTGCGCCCTCTTCTACTTCTTCCAGCTCTACCTCAAACGCCACCGTTCCGCCAACAATCCGCCCGCCGATCCTTCTTCCTCTTCGAACCCGCCGTCGCCTTCTAATTCGTCCAATAACCTAGCGGAGCTCCCGCGGACCTCGTCCCGCTCCAACCTGCTCGGTCGGGGGTCGCTTGGCCCTGCCCGGGTTTCGAACCGGGCCGCCTCCATCGCTAGGCCGAACGAATCGGCTTACTATATCGGGTTGGATAGGGTACGGGAGGATCCGTACGATATGGCAAAGAACCCCGACGGGGTTGTCCAGCTTGGATTGTCCGAAAATAGAGTGAGTCTTATGCTTTTTTTTTGTTTTTGTTTTTTTTTAATCTTCTTTTTGTTGAAATGGAGTTTCGCTAATTATTTAATATTATTTTTGTTTAGTTGTGTTTGGATTTGATTGAGAGGTGGATGGTGGAGAATGCGAGGAACTGTTCCTTTGTGGGAGGCCACGGTGGTGAATTGAGCGTCAACGGGATCACGACCTACCAGCCGTTCGATGGATTGACGGAGTTGAAATTGGTAATTTTGCTTGTTGAGTTAGTTGCACTTTGGCTAGAGTTGGCTATGAGTGGAAATGCATATTAGCCATTGAAATAAAAATGATGCTTTTTAGTTGAATTTGGCTCTGTTTTTGTATTGAATTTTGAGTGGCCGGCATTGTTCGTCTCAGGCTATGGCAGGGTTCATGTCTCGGGTCATGGGAGGCGTCGCATTTGATCCTTCTCAGATGGTGTTGACCTCAGGTGCAACTCCGGCGATCGAGATATTGTCTTTCTGCTTGGCAGACCACGGGAATGCATTCCTCGTTCCTACCCCGTATTATCCTGGGTAAGTTCTTGGAAACTCAGTGACAAGTTTTTGTTCTTCCTCCTGGCATCAGAGCCTCGTTTAATGATTTGCAGATTTGATCGGGATGTGAGATGGCGGAGTGGGGTTGAACTGATACCTGTCCACTGCCGAAGCACAGATAACTTTGTTTTGAGTGTTACTGCGCTTGATCAAGCGTACAATCAAGCTCGAAAAAGGGGTATAAAAGTTCGCGGCATTCTGATATCAAATCCTTCAAATCCGCTTGGGAATATATTGACGCGGCAAACGCTCTATGATTTATTAGACTTTGCGCGGGAGAAGAATATCCATATCATCTCTGATGAAATATTTGCTGGGTCTGTTCACGGCGCTGAGGAGTTTGTTAGCATGGCTGAAATTCTGGAGACAGAGGATTTTGACAAGACCAGGGTACATATAGTGTACGGGCTATCGAAAGACCTCTCTCTTCCAGGATTTAGGATCGGTCTAATCTATTCCTATGACCAAAGTGTTCTGTCTGCTGCCAAGAAGTTAGCTAGATTCTCCTCAATTTCTGCTCCAACCCAGGGTCTTGTCATCTCTATGCTTTCAGACACAAGGTTCATCGAGGATTACCTTCAGACCAGTAGAAAGAAAGTGCAGGAGATGCGTCGCTTGTTTGTGCAGGGCCTTGAACAATTGGGAATCAGGTGCATAGAAAGTAATGCTGGAATGTACTGCTGGGCTAACATGAGTGAGCTTATCTCCTCTTACAGCGAAAAAGGGGAGCTTGAGCTGTGGGATAAGCTGATCAATATTGCTAAGATCAATGTCACTCCCGGGTCAGCATGCCATTGCATCGAACCAGGATGGTTTCGCTGCTGTTTTACTACTTTAGACGAGGAAGATATACCTGTAGTAATGAACCGGATAAAGAAAGTTGCAGATAGTTGTAAATCTAGTACTTGATATACTATGATCCCATTTTTGTTCTGGAGTTGAATGGTTAATTGGCATCGCTCATTGAGAGTAAATTCCTCTTTTACAATAATCTGAGTGCATGAACGAACATACAGCAGTAGGGCAACAAGAAAATCTAATTCATCTGTGCTTCACAGTAGCATCTTTTAAATTTCGCATCTAGAACATTACATTAAAATATATTGATTGGGGAAGCAGGATGATCCAGGGAATGCCTAGATCAGTTTAAGCATTAGCTGCTGCCTCTTCCTCTGCAACCTTTCAATCAAACCATTGCCGGTTCCCAAGATGAAGCATCCGAAGGCCTTCTTCATCAGAAGTTCCTGCAACAGATGAATTAGGCAAGAATGTAGATTCTTAATTCCTCTTAGAAGTAGCTATATGGGATTCGAGTTCATCACAATCCATAGTTTGCTGTATAGATGATGGAAAAGAATTGGAGTTGGAGTTTACCATTGGAGAGTTCTGTTTTCTTATTTGACCAGCTTTTCTCTGATAACTCCTTTTCCTGCTCAGCATTATGAGTTCTCCGAGTGTTGTCGGCTTTCTGACCCTGGTGCTGCCATTAATTTCATTACCGAAATGGTGGAAATCAAGTTCTGAAAGCTTGAGAGAGCCCTTGATCGCAGGTATGGATTTCCTGAGAAATGCAGAATTCGATGGATGCAATGGAAATAGGTACTCCAAGAAAGCAGCTCCAGTGAAGCTTGACATCCCCGTCCCTGTTGCATTACTGCAGACGCTGCTATCAGAGTCCGATGATGGCGACAAAGGTTCTGAAAGGTCAATGTAGTTTTCCGAAGAGGTTATCTGCAGTGGGACAGCCGTAGAGATTGCCCCTGATGGCACCAAGCAATTTGCCATGAGAGAGTCGGGTGAGCTGAATGAATAATCACCTGCCTCAAACTTGAACGATTCAACATCCATGTCGAAGACTCCTGCTTCGTCAAGTGGCGATGTCTTATTGTTGTCCACCTTGTCATGGTATTCTTGGTAGTACATAATCGGCAACGGCTGCTGCAAGAAGCATGGCAGAGGCTTTCCGGGTTCTTCCTCCCATTCGAATGGGACCGATGCAATAAGTTTGACCGGAGGGCCAGGACTACGAGCATGAGTAGCTCCCCCAGGCCTCCAATTCTTCTTTGCTACGCCCGGCCTTTCCTCCCAGAGAAATGGGACGGATGGTGGTAGCCGGAGGTGCCTCCTGCTCGTAGATTTCGGAGCTTCCCACTTGGCCATTGCTGCCATTTCTTTCGGTTAATCACCTTGGCGGGGCAATTTATAGTGGTGGTGAAGTGGATTAGTGATGGTAGCATTGCAACTGTGGATGCTAACTAACCGCACCATAGCGTGGACCAAAGGAGAGAGATTAGGCTTACCTGCTCCTCTCCCATTTCACATTGTTGGTGGCAGCTTACCTGAACTTGTTGAATTTGGTAGGCAAAACCTCGTCCAGTGGGTCCCGGGGATATCTAAATGCCACTCACAATGTTTTTTTTTTTCATAGGGAAAAGATATATATTGAAACAACTAAGAGAGTTCCCCAAAGATATACATTTAGAGAGTTTGTACGATAGAAAAAAAAAATCGAGTCGGAAAGGTTTTTAATTTATTGAAAAAGTCTTAGTTTAAATTTTATGAATGTAAGGGAAAATATATTATTAAGATAATAATTAATCATTATTAAAAGAAATGTTTTAGGATATGAGAGAGCATCAATTAATGAACATGGTATAAGTTGCTGCAACAAAAATAGGTTAATTTCTAAAATGGTGATAGTAGGGGATATCTAAATACCACTCAGCGGACCCGTGGCCTTGTAGCCTAGTGGTATTGGGAGGTGTTGAGTTGGTGGAGGTCCAAGGTTCAAACCTTAGCTTAAGCATATATTGTAATAGAATAGAATTAGAATAGGATCTCAAAAAAAAAAAAATACCACTCAGCGGATTTTTTTTTATGAGGAAAAGATATATATTGAAACAAGCAAAGAGAGTTTGTCAAAGTCTCAAAAATATGCCTTAAGAGAGTTTGTGTAAAGAGTTTTGCGATAAAAACTAGGTTAATTTCTAAAATGGTCTAGATAGTCTGGTAGTTGATCGAGTCTTAAAATGTTCAAGAATTACAATAACGAATACTGATATGTTAAATTTAAGCCACGTAATGATAAGTTACATTTTTTGATATATTGCATAAATATCTCGATATCGAACAATTTTGGTCAACTACTAAATAACACTCAAATTAACTGGCGAAAAAAATGTTGTAACTTAAAACAGATCTAGAATTTGAGTTATCTTTCATATGTCATCCCTATATGTATGTTGATTTTTTTTTTTACAATTTTAAAATTTTATTCGACTTGAATTTATGTTAATTAATACATATAAACTCCGTTAAAAAACAATTTCGGCTAACTTATTTTAATCGGACCGGTAAACACGAGAGAGTTCCGTCCACTTGAAAACTCTCGCCAAAGCCAAAACATTAATTAATACTTGGGACAAATGCCCCCGGCTTAATCTTCCACTCCTTGCCCGTATCGAAGACCTCAACCTCCAAACAGACCACAAACTTTTTCACTTTCCAAATATGCCCCTCATCATCACTTCCCTGGTTCTCTTCGCCCTCGCCGCTCTGGGCCCCACTCTATCAACCGCCAGCAAGCCCCACGTCATCAGCTTCCGATCCCCGGACTTGTATCCGGAGGGCCTAGCTTACGACCCCGACGCCGAGCACTTTATCGTCGGCGCCATCCGCCACCGCACCATCCTCGCCGTCTCAGACGCCGGTGTTGTCGAAACCCTAATCCACGACACCTCCCTCCCCGAGAACGCCTCCTTCCTCGGTCTCGCCATCGACACCAAGCGCCGTCGCCTCCTCGCTGCCGTCCACTCCGCGCCCCCGCTCCCGCCGTTCTCCGCCCTCGCCGCCTACGACCTCGCCTCTCGCCGCCGGATCTTCCTCGCCGAGCTCCCGGGAGACAATCCGATCGCGAACGGAGTCGCCGTCGACTTCGCCGGAAACGCCTACGTGACCAACTCGGCCGGGAACTTCATCTGGAAGGTCAACGAAGCCGGAGAGGCCTCGATCTGGTCAACGTCCCCGGCGTTCTCCCGCTTCCCGATCCACCAAAACGAAACTTACAGCTTCTGCGGCCTCAACGGGATCGCTTACGTCAGCAAGGGGTACCTCCTCGTGGTCCAGACCAACACGGGGAAGCTCTTCAAGGTGGACCACGAGCTCGGCACGGCGAGGGAGGTTCTCCTCGACAAGGATCTCGCCGGAGCCGACGGGGTCGCGGTCCGGAAAGACGGGGTCGTTTTGGTCGTGTCGGCGAAGAAGATGTGGTTTTTGAAGAGCGACGACAGCTGGGGGCAGGGGGTGGTTTATGACGAAACTGCCCTCGAGGAGGAGCGGTTCGCGACGTCGGTTGTGGTGGGGAGGGAAGGGAGGGCGTATGTGATATATGGGAGGGCGGTGGAGGGTATTTTGGGGAATTCAGGGAGGGAGCGGTTCGAGATCGAGGAGGTCCGGTCCGAAAAGGAAGGGGAGGACGAGAAAATTTGGGTTTATGTGTTGGTTGGGTTAGGGCTGGCTTATTTTATGATCTGGAGGTTCCAGATGAGGCAACTTGTTCAAAACATGAACAAGAAGACCAATTGAGTTTTAGTTTTGGTTTAGTTTTTGTGTTTTTCAATTTGGACATTGTAATTTTGTTTTGCTTTCATTTTGGTGAAAACACATTGTATAAGTTGGAAGTATTGTCAATGTTTGTACTAAATATGTCTGGTTACGTAGTTCAATTTTGTAGGAAAACAGTTCCTCTAATTCAAATGGTATTTTTTTTTATGTTCATCAATCATCATAGTCTGTCTAGCTTGTTAAAAACATGAATATCAATTGAATTCTACGGCTTGGCATTGGATTATATAGAGACTACTAAAAAGTAATTCTAACCATGGAGATTTTTTTTAGTCCATTGGATGAAAATTTTTGTTTTAAAATCTTAATCCGACGGTTGTTATGTGTAAGGGTACAATGAGTATTAAACTAATAAATTAAATCAATAATTATCTATTATTTCTTTATTCAACTAATTTTTTTTAACAAACTGAATCAAGTCCTAATTTAATTAATTACTGTATCTCTAATTATCTTTATTTTTCTTATCTAACATTTAAATTTAAAAACCAACCTCAATTATCACTCCCTTAATCAATAATAACTAATTAATTGCATTAATTGCAAAAATCTTTTAATCAAAGCTCCATGAAAAGAACGATCTCGCCATGCCTATGTTCCTCAAGAAATCAATTCCCGTCGTCGGTCACTCTCCTCCTCCTCCCACACAAAAAACTAGTTCCCACCGTCGCCCCCTACCACCAACCAATAATTATTAATTATCCCACCAACATGATAAATTTCGCAATGACACCAACATTGGGTAATTGTGGTACCAAATTGGATAACGATGATACCAATATTATAGATCAATGATACCAATATTGAATAATAGATGTACCAAAATTGACAAATCATGTACCAATATTGACGAACGTCTACTAATATTGACGAATCATGTACCAATATTGACGAACGTCTACTAATATTGACGAATCGTGTACCAATATTGTTTAACAAAAAGTACCAATATTGATAAAAATGTACCATTATTGTGACAAAGGTATCGAAATTAAATGACAAGGGTACCACTATTAACGAAAGAAAGTACCAATATTACAGACCAGAGGTATCAATATCTGGGCATATGTATTACCATGACTCTGCGAATTAGCGGACAATGATTATTGGTTTTCAGAATCGCACGGAGATTCCATTGTTGTGGTAGCTTCAAAATGTAATTAGATAGTCAATTATCACGGTAATTGAACAAGAATCGTTAAAATTAATGGTGCGGCGGAGACTTACCTTGGTCGGGCAATGAAGAGGTTGTCTCGCTTGAGAAATCCATTCGATAGTGATGTTATGGTAACTCGACGAAGATGATGGTTTAGAATATGATGTTTCTGAATGATGGTGGGTCGGCGAGGATGAAGGAGGGAGAGATGCGGGGTGCTTGTTTGGCCAAAAGATGGTTTTGTTGACGGCGACGGGGTGATTTGGCGACAGCGACGGTGATTGTTTAGCTAAAAGAATTAGTGTTTCTTCATTACATGGGTTTAATTTTATAATGAGTTTTTTTGGAGATAATATTTTTTGTAGATTTGATTTTTGAATAATTTAGTAGTTACATACTATGTAGCATGATTTTAGGAATTATTTATTTTCTCTTTTAAAACCTGCCTATTTATGTGTATCTAGGTAAAGACTACTATATCCTTATATTATATAGTCTTCATGGTGGAGACTTCGCCGGAAACGCCTACGTGACCAACTAGGCCGGGAACTTCATCTGGAAGGTCAACAAGGCAGGGGAGGCCTCAATCTGGTCAACGTCCCCGGCGTTCTCCCGCTTCCCAATCCACCAAAACGAAACTTACAGCTTTTGCGGCCTCAACGGGATCGCTTACGTCAGCAAGGGGTACCTCCTCGTGGCCCAGACCAACACGGGAAAGCTCTTCAAGGTGGACCACGAGCTCGGCACAGCGAGGGAGGTTCTCCTCGACCAAGATCTCGCCGGAGCCGACGGGGTCGTGGTCCAGAAAGACGGGGTTATTTTGGTCGTCTCGGCGAAGAAGATGTGGTTTTTGAAGAGCGCCGACAGCTGGGGCAGGGGGTGGTTTATGACGAAACTGCTCTCGAGGAGGAGCGGTTCGCGACGTTTGTTGTGGTGGGGAGGGAAGCGAGGGCGTACGTGATATATGTGAGGGCGGTGGAGGGTATTTTGGGGAATGTAGGGAGGGAGCGGTTCGAGATCGAGGAGGTCCGGTCCGAAAAGGAGGGGGAGGACGAGAAAATTTGGGTTTATGTGTTGGTTGGGTTAGGGCTGGCTTATTTTATGATCTGGAGGTTCCAGATGAGGCAACTTGTTCAAAACATAAACAAGAAGACCATTTGAGTTTTAGTTTTGGTTTAGTTTTTGTGTTTTTCAATTTGGACATTGTAATTTCGTTTTGCTTTCATTTTGGTGAAACCACATTGTATTCGAATAACCACCGATCTGTTTAAGTTGAAGTATTGTCAATGTTTGTACTAAATATGTCCGATTACGTAGTTCATTTTTGTAGAAAAAACAGTTCCTCTAATTCAAATGGTATTTTTTTGGTGTTCATCAATCATCATAGCTAGCCAAAACAGTTCCTCTAATTCAAATGGTATTTTTTTGGTGTTCATCAATCATCATAGTCTGGCTAGCTTGTTAAAAACATGAATATCAATTGACGACTTCTACCATAGGGAATACTAAAAATTAATCCCCACCATAGGAATTATTTTTAATCCATTGGATGAAAATTTTTATCTTAAAATCTTAATGTGACGTTTATTATGTGTAAGGGTACAATGAGTATTAGACTAATAAACTAAATCAGTCATTATCTATTATTTCCTTATCACACCTAATTTTTTTTAAACAAACTGAATCAAATCCCGTGATTTTCTCCATTCACATTTAATTTAATTAATTACTGTATCTCTAATTATCTTTATTTTTCTTATCTAATATTTAAATTTAAAAACCAACCTCAATTATCACTCCTTTAATCAATAATAACTAATTAATTACATTAATTGCAAAACAATTTTAACCAAAGCTCCATGAAAGGAACGATCTCGCCATGCCTATGTTCATCAAGAAATCAATTCCCGCCGTCGCTCACTCTCCCCCGCCTTCCACACAAAAAAACCAGTTCCTACCGTCGCCCCTTACCACCAACCAATAATTATTAATTACTCCACCAACATGATAAATTAGCAATGATACCAACATTGGGTAACTGTAGTACCAATATTATAGATCAATGGTATCAATATTGAAGAACAGATGTACCAAAATTGACGAATCATGTAATAATATTGACAGACCATGTACTAATATTGATGAACGTGTACCAATATTGTTTAACAAAAAGTACCAATATTGATAAAAAGGTACCATCATTGTGACAAAGGTACCAAAATTAAATGACAAGGATACCACTATTAACGAAAGAGAGTACCGATATTACAGACCAGAGGTGCCAATATCTGGGCATATGTATTACTATGACTCTAAGAATTAACGGACAATGATTATTGGTTTTCAGAATCGCACGGAGATTCCATTATTGTGGTAGCTTCAAAATGTAATTAGATAGTCAATTATCACTGCAATTGAACAAGAATCGTTAAAATTAATGGTGTGGCGGAGACTTACCTTGGTCAGGCAATGAAGAGGTTGTCTCGCTTGAGAAATCCATTCAATAGTGATGTTATGGTAACTCGACGAAGATGATGGTTTTGAATATGATGTTTCCGAATGATGGTGGGTCGGCGAGGATGAAGGAGGGAGAGATGCGGGATACTTGTTTGGCCAACAGATGGTTTTGGCGACGGCGACGAGGTGATTTGGTGACAACAACGATGATTGTTTAGCTAAAAGAATTAGTGTTTCTTCATTACGTTGGTTTAATTTTTTAATGAGTGTTTTTTGGAGATAATATTTTTTGTAGATTTTATTTTTGAATAATTTGGTAGTTACATATTACGTAGCATGATTTTAGGGATTATTTATTTTCTCTTTTAAAATCTGATTATTTTTGTGTAACTAGGTAAATACTACTATACCCTTGTATAGTCTCCATGGTGGAAACTAATACTAGTTCCCACCTAATCTGAACTCCTATGGCTTTCATCCTTTTTGTTTAGCTTCGTATCCAAATTTGAGTTAATTAAAATTTTTCAATATTAAAAAAGTTGTCTTAGTAAATATCTAGCCTAATAAATTCTGCGTACTAAATAAGTATGATTACCGTAATTTAATTCCTAAAAAGTAAGAAAACAATTCCTAAACCAAACAAATTCCAATTTCTTCTTGTTTTGACATTGATTGTAATTGAATATCAAATTAGTCGGAATCACAGATTTCTTTCACTTTGTGATTTAGGATAATTCCTGTACAGGATTGGAAGCAAATAATAATAAAATGCAATA
This sequence comes from Hypericum perforatum, assembly GCA_012979155.1. NCBI lineage: Eukaryota > Viridiplantae > Streptophyta > Magnoliopsida > Malpighiales > Hypericaceae > Hypericum > Hypericum perforatum. Next base: position 55,762 of record SOPF01027077.1, on the reverse strand, counting down.
CTGTAAGAAGGAAGGTTCCAGTAAAATTCTATTCGGACAAAAGGTCCTATTCCGGATTCAACTCGCAGGCTCTCTGTCTAATATCTATATATAAACACCCTAACCCCGTTCCCCAAAACTCACTTAACAAGCCTCGAGAAATAATCAGAACGCGACGCTTTCAACTCGAAGAGAAAGAAGGAACGAAAGACGGCGACGACGACGACGAGATTTTTAGATTTAGTAATGGAACCCGGAAACAGGTTCAGCAACAATGGAGGTCCTTCGCAATGCGTTGATGGGTGCGGCTTCTATGCCAACCCGGGGAAGGAGAACCGTTGCTCTGGGTGCTTCTTGAAGTTTCAAAACAAGCAATTACTAGCGAGCCGGCAAATTAAAGCCGCACCAGTAACAGAAGCTGTGATTCGAAAGGAAGACGCAGCTACGGTTCGGAAGGAAGACGAAGCTGCGTGCTTCAAGAAGTTGCAAAACAAGCAACAAGCGACACTGCCAACAACTAAAGCATCAACTCCCACCGCTGGCATTGGCGATGGTGCAAGTAGTGTTGATCTTTGCCGAGAAGAAGAAGCTGCTATTCGGAAGGACGAAGAAACTTTGATTCGACAGGAAGAAGATGCTGTGAGTCGAAAGGAAGAAGAAGAGCAACCGAGGAAGAGGAACAGGTGCGAGACGTGCAACAGGAAGGTGGGGTTGCTAGGGTTCGACTGCCGGTGCGGGAAGGTCTTGTGTGGGTCCCACCGGCACCCGGATGAACACTCGTGCACATTCGACTTCAAAGATCTGGATCGCCAGGTCATGGTCAAGAACAACCCTCTGGTTAGGGCAGACAAGTTGGACTTCAGGGTCTAGAGTTATAGTGCCCTTGATATTTCCTGTGATGGTTGGTTAGCTCTTTCAGTAGATAGTATATACTTCTGTCTAATTTCAGAATTTGTCTTGCTACTTTTCATAGACAATTTTTTTTTCAAAATTTTTGGATTATATAAAGTACTTATTGAACTATTTTATTTGTCCTCTAGTTATTGAACTTTGCCAGTCTCGTATTTTGTTTAAGGAAAAATTACACTTTGCTTATCTGTGGTTTTCTCGATTTCGCGTAATTTTAATTTTCTAATTTGGTCTCAGTAGTTTAAAATCTTTTAGAACATACGATTCTTACCCGTTAAAATGTCCACCTGGTTTGTGACTTAGGCTATGACGAAATCGTTTTTTTTGCACCCTGACTGAAATTTTTGGAAATTATCCACTTTAATCCTCATACTTTAGTCAATTTCGCAATCAGCTCCAAACAAAAGCCCCAATTCGCCAAAACCCTAAATTGGAAAAGGGGAAAATTTGGCCAAAGTGAAGTAGTACATTCGGACTTCAAGCTCGCGTTCGAGCACTTTTGCATCCACGTGGGTGGGAGGGCAGTTCTGGACGAGGTCCAGAAGAACCTGAACCTTAGCGAGTGGCACATGGAGCCATCGTGGATGACCCTCCACATGTTTGGGAACACTTCGAGCAGCTCACTCTGTTACGAGCTGGCGTACATAGAGGCGAAGGGCCAGGTCACGCGAGGGGATCGGGTTTGGCAGGTCGCCTTCGGGTCTATTTCAGTGCAACAATACAGTTTGGAAGGCGCTGAGGGAGGTCGCAATGGACGAGACTAAGAGTGGAAGGTGTAACCCTTGGGTTTAAAAGCACGAAACTTCTCCCGAAACCCATTATGGGGGTTCTTTAACAGGGGAGAAGCGGTGGCACACGTTGGCGTCTACTTGGAGCGGCTAGTTAAAGGGCTAGGCTGGCGACAAGGCTTCGAGTGGAGGATGAGACAATGGTCGACCTATGTGGAGCGACGGGGAAGAGCTTCATAGCTTCGATGGGTTTCGAGCCACGTGTAGAGATCTGAGGGACTCATGCATGCCCTCACACTCTGTTTCGAAGGACCTCCGAGCTTCCACCTCACCGGGATGGGGGGGAGAGAGAGAGAGAGAGACTGGGAGGAAGATGAATGGTCGAGAGGGAGGGAGGGGGAAATGTGGAGATAATTCTTATTAGTGAAATTGGTAATTTTCCCATTATGTCCATCCAGCGTGGAAAAAAAAATGATTTTGTCATAATTTAGGTGGCAAATCAGATGTAATTTTAATCCAATCACTCGGGTAAGGACCGTATACTAACAAATTTTAAACTACGGGGACCAAAATAAAAAATCAAAACCACACGGCTTGAATGCAAAATCAACAAAATCACATAAGTAAAGTTCAATTTTTTTTTAACCAAAAGCTAAACTATTAAACAAGACGTCAAGCTCCATTATTACAGTCCTTGATATCAAAAGCTAAATTAGTAGATCACAATATTTATTTTCTTAAAAGAATACGATTAAATTCATGATGATCAGGAGTCGAAAGATTCCTTCCCGAGTGTGGTGATTTGATAACTAATGTATAAAGCAGAAACAAAATCAAGGGTAACCATGACATTATTTGTGGAGGTCCAAGCTTAATCAATGTAAATTAATAGTAGTACTAACTGCGAAAATCCGGATCATGATATCAAAATAGAGGGAGACGAGTTCTCTAAGTGAGAAGATATTTCAATTTTTAAGAAAATCTCGATTTCAATACTTGCGAATAAAGAAGATTAAAGAACTTAACATGTAAATAAGGCTTAACATCGTCAATTATATAAAAAAAGATCAAAGACAGAGATTGGAATTTGGATACTGCCATTGATTCACGCGAGAGGCAAGTTATCCTAGATTCTTTTTTGCAACTGTAATAAGGGTATTCCCCAGCAATTTGGAGGAGAACTAAGTGGCGGACTTTCTAGAGTTTTATGGTAGCCATTTTGTCTTGTCTAATTCTTTTTATCATTTATCACTTGTGCGGTGCATTTCACTTGTCGTGGCTCCTTTTCAGAGATGATTGATCAATTACAATTGGACAAACTCATAAACAGACGTGGTTGTACATTTCAGCCAAGCTATTAGATCCCATTCTTAAGACACATCCTACGCGGTTACTGGTTCCCGGTCTAAAAAATTGGGACTAACTAAATCTGCTGCTTGCCGAAACTTCATTGAATAATTCTGTCATAAAATTTAACATTCTCGATGCCTTTCTACAACCATGTTCTCGACATCCATGCAGCTTACATTCTCCTCGTGGAGATGGCCGCTTCCGGTGCGGATAACTTGGTCGTGCTGTAAAGTGGTGACAAGTCGATCATCTATGGCCCAGTGGGTTCAGAGGACAGTGGCCTACTTGGAAACTAGGTGGCTATCGTAATGTTGAAATCTGCAGATACATCCTGCTACGCCTGAAAGTCTGTCCAGACGAGTGGCAATGCGGTCCTTCAACCCCCTAGCTATCTCCATGATGCATTCTTTCCTCCCTTGTGTTTGGTGGAAAACTGCATTTGCTCCTTTATAAAGGATCAGGCACAACTACAAGAAACTTATCCCAAGAGAAATTTCGTTCAAGTTTGACAAAATTTGGGCTCGGGTTGTTCCAATCTGCGACGCAATTTCCAACTGTTCCTCCAACTGAAGCATCTCGTATCTATCAAAAGAAACCATCTGGTTATGAGAAGCTCCGCAACAAATTGATGCAGTTACAATAACAAACGAGACCAGTAAACAAAATTACAGATCTATCGACATGAACATGAAAATCGGTGTTGCCCCAAACAGACCGACACATACCAAGCATCAAGCAGTTGAAAGGATTTGACATAATAAGGAAAAACCAATTGGCATAACTTACTGAGAAAGTAGCTCGCAGTCCACGATACTCTCAGGACCAGGTCGATGAGCCTTTCCCTCAGAACGAAATTGACGGTATGATCTTGGATGCAGGCCAGCAACATGGGGAACAGCATCCACAAGTTTTCTTTGTAATGATTGCAACCTACGGAATGTGAGCTCATCAAGGGGTGCGGTACAGCCAATGCTGCCATCCAGGGTTCCAAACAACAAAGCAAAGCGGTTGGTGCTGCTTGTCGAGGTTGAAAGCATTTGCAATCGCAGAAATTTGGACACATTGGCACCGACATGAAATTCGGCCCTGGAAAGCAGCTTCTGTCCTTTCCAGCTCTCAGACATTTTTGGCGCATAATAGAATATCTGTTTGGTGCATCAAATCAGAATTAGAGTTCGGTAACCTTTGCCCATCCATTATCAGAACAAATCTTTATAGAAGCTGACCAAATCTTGACCAGGAACCAGGGTATGTATCGTGAAGGCATAGAACACAAAAAAAGAAGTTAAAAGAAGCAATCAAGTAGCATATACAGAGAATTTATCCAAAATATTGCCACCACATGCATCCGACCTTCTTGAAGAAAGATATAATGCTTAAACAGACAAGCAACTCATATTATAGTCCCCAGTAGAAAACTAAACTTGTGTATGATTTGATTTATGTACATCAAATAGTTTTCTGTTAGATAAAAAAGCATTAAAACTAGCACCACGCACCTACAGATGGAAGTCACAATTTAGGTTCAAAATGCCAAATATCTATTAAAGATGATCATGGAATCAGATGGTCTATCTGCAACAGTAGTTACAGTACTATATTATCTATGATTTTCATTGAGGTAGGCAACTCTTCATAGGTTGCTAAAATATTCTGCCAACTTGTAAACTGTTCAATCTTTAACAAGTAAGGCCTGACAACATAATGAATGACCAAGAACCGGTTGCTAACCTGGATGTTTTTTTGTTCATCTGCGACGACAAGACTAAGAGTACTTCCGTCAATCAAAAATTCTGTAGCAGAACAATCAAGTGATCCAAAATCTTTGGCTAATAAGTTTAGTTGAGCTCCTTGCTCCTTCCAACTGAGAAAAAATATGCTTTTGTGGACATCGCCTAAAAGGATAAAATTCTTGACCTGAAGCAATGTGTAAGATAATGAGAAGAAAAGAAAGGGAGCACTTGGTTAAAAAGGTTTGCAATTATCTGCCGAAAAACAGTTGTCTCGGGGGTTATATACGAGAGCAAACAAAAAAAAAATGAAAAAATACGTACTGAGCTCACGAAATTCCAACAGCTGCTAAACACAGAGGAACACAAAAAACTTCCATCCCACAGCCTAAATTTTGAACTGGGCCACTTTAATCCTTAGTTTAGACAAAGAATTAATATATTTCAACATTTTCTGTTAGCTTTATATATATGCTTAATCCTCCTCCTGTAACAAATGCAGCCCAGAATGCAAAACAAGAAATAGTGTATAAAAAAGGACAAAACTACTTGGCATAGAACTTTGAGGTTAATGTCCAATACTCACAATATTTAAGCTCACAACATATAATGGTGGAGCATCAGAAAATGCTACAGCAGTTAACTCGGTGCCAGTCCACTTGTGTAATATAATTTTGGGACCAGAAGCTATCAGTAGATGACCTTGGAGGGATGCTAAAGCAGATATAGCACCCTTCAATTCTTTTGAATAAACTTCTGTAACCTAAAAACAAGGATTTGGTCAACAGGCCAAGAGAGAAAACAAAAGAGAGAAACGTCTGGGACTGCCATAAGTGAGAGAGGTATGAAAGATTGGAATTAAAAACAGGAACTTTTGTAGAGAGAGGCTGAATGGCCATAAACAAGTACCAAACCTTGGAATCATCTGAAGGTTTACCAACAGAAAACAGTAGAATGCGTCCTCTTGATGCCACATCCTCGCCTTGAGCATATGCAGTTCCGACTGCCATAAGTGTTTCATTTTCCTTTGTAGTTGCATTCTGAAATTAGAACAATAAAAGAGGAGCTCATAGGAAACAGAAGATTCCAGCAGCAAAGAAAGGAAAAAAACTAAAGAGGGGAGAGCAAAATGCGCACACGAAGATGCATACTTTCTGCACATGTCACAGCCAAAAGGTAAATTGACCATTTTCTGAAAACACACTTGCAACTGTACTCTACTAAAAGATCAAGAATATATATTGAACTAGTTCGCATAAATGATGTAGACTTACAAACAATGAGACCATCCGCACAGTAAGTGCATTTTCATTAGCTTGCATTGGAATTGTAGCTTTGGTTTGCCAAAGTCCACCAGATTTCTCAGGTTCTAAGACACGGATTTCAAATTCATCTACACTATAAGTTTGCTGCATTTCATCAGGCATCATATTATGATGGTCAATCTGATGGCCACCATCTTGTTCCACAAGCGATGAAAGAACTTGATTCAATGGCTTCTGGACCTGCAAAAGATGGCAAAAGTTAACATTCAGTGTGTTTAAAAAGATCTAGCATATGGCGCCTCCGAGCAAAAAAACACAGCTATTCAACCAAATGGCAATTAGATGATAAAAAGAGCACTTACAGGGACTGAAACTATGATAGCATAGAAATTTCTTTCTGCAAAATAGGCAACTTGATGAGGAGTTCCTCTCAGAGGAATCTGCAGAAAATAAGACATTAAGGAGCTTTAAGACCAATTGTGAATCCACTAATCAATCACGATTTCAGCAAACAAACTAAAACAGATAGATAAAATAACATGGGCACACCTTATGCACTGGCCAATGGTTGTCGTAATTTAATGCAGAGGGCAGTTGACAGATCTTCATATTACCCTTGAATATTAAAACCAGTAATGAAAATCATTCAACTCTGTACACGTTTTGAAACAAAAATCACAGAAAACAAAGATGTGTTTGTTCAAACCTGTGAAGTAACATAGATGAATCCATGATTGCAATTCACATTGTGAAGAACCGTGAAGGCAACAATTGAACCATCACATAACTTCAAAAAAAAAAAACTGTTATTTATGAAGTAGTATCATACAAGGGGATAAGAGCAGCAGATTCCAAGCACAATTTTTTGATTCTCAGTTCAGGTGATCGAGATCATCAGGGTTCTGCCATCCATAGTCAAAAGTTCAAACCCAATGAATTTGAATGTAAGCAGGACCAGAGGGATTGCGCGTGAAACACTACCTTTCTGACTGTGTAGCTCAGTAAGTGTGTCCCGCGTAAAGAGTGAAAAGATTAATGTGGTTAGAGAACAAAAAGCTTCTGACCTGAGGATGAATTCTTAGACGCTCTCTGAACATCATAAACCAAGATGGACTTGCTCCAGCAAGGAAGAAACCTTGGCAACCAGAGATATTCGTGAAAGTGGATATCCTTTGGCACGGGCCATCACTTGGTGCTTCTTCCTTCATGTAGGTATCCAAGGGTATGCGAGAAAAGCGCAAGTTTCTAAGCCTTGAAGTTCTAGTACCAGTTTCACTAGAATTCTGCAGGATATTAGAATCCTCAACTTTTGACATGGGATCTGGGTTTTCAAACATGTAAGCATGATAGGATAGGATTGTCCCATCAGACAATATCCCAAAAAGAAAAGGGTTACTTTGACTTCCGGACCATCTTTGCATAGCCAGCTCAACAATCTTCATGTTATGAGGACTTTCTTTCCTGCCAAGAGCAACATCTTGGGGACTTGTACTTAATTTATGTGGATCTTTGGGGAGTTCTCTCATACATGTATCAACAAGAAGAGACTTTCCAGAGACAAAATTTTCAACCAAGTAGACAGAATTAAAATTTGGAACATCAAAAATTTCAAGATCGCCGTCGTCATAGCACACAATACAGTAGATATCACCCTGATCAACAGATCCACCATCTGCACCATCAGTAGGCACATTGAAGCCTCTAGATAGCCATGACTCCGGGTTAGTCTTCGAAAGCCATGGTTCTGGCCCATAATCATGATATAATGTACAGGCAGTTACAGACTTCTTAAGACATTCAAAGGCAGATGGTGTTTCCACAGTAACAGAGCATTTGGAAGGATCTGCAATTCGAAGTAAAATGTTAACCCAATTATTCAGTCATCACAATAAAATGCAAGTTGTTGCAACAGGAATTAAAGAAAATGCTGATGTGTCAGTCATTGCAGAACACATGAAACTAATACTTGCAGAGCACAAAAATATCTAATCAGCTAAGTCCCTCACTGTTAAAAATCTGAAACAACTCTCAGCATACAGACCCCAAGTCCTAAAATAAACATGCAAAAAATGCATCTACAAGATTATAAAAACTACAGAGTTCCATGATCACAGGGAATCTTACAAGAAACTGAACCAACTTGGTGCCATCTACATTAACTCGATAATGTGCTAAAAGACAAGCTACTGTTAGAGGAATGTATGGGGACTAAACTCTAAAGAGAATCAAGTTCTATACTTTCAACACAATTTTCTACAACATGCAGAACAATAGATGGTTTTCTCCAGAACATATCCAGACAGCACCAATATTTTATCATTTTCTCATTTTTTTGGTGAAAAGTAAAATTCTAAAATCAAATAAAGAAAAATAATTTTCTGAATATGTTTTTACCTCCCACAATCAGCCGTATACTTCCATCAGTCATTCTCAGTAGCACGTAAGGATCGGCAATCGAAGCAGACAATATTGTGGAACTCTCGGAAAGAGGACCTGTCTCAGAATTTGGAGGTCCAAGACTCAAATCCTTTAAATCATGAGTCATAAACGGACCATCAAGAATTCGTGCACCACGTTCAAATATCTGGATAACACGACGTCTGGGAAAAGAGAAATACAAGTGAACAATGAATCTAGATCTTTCTTTTTATCATTGATGATAAATGATGGTTGTCAATAAAAAAAAAACAAGAATATTTATCTACAAAGTAACAAGAATACCATAGAAGTACCCATAGAAAACTTTAAAAGATTGAAATATCAAGGCACTAGAGATATCATTCCAACCTGCCAAACAAATTCCCTGCAGCAATTGTTCTTCCTTGCACAAAATAGTCAACATTTTCAGTGACTTCTGACAACAGATCTGCAGTCTCAAGCACCTACACATGCCAAGGAAACATTTAAGACGACAATTATGTACCCTTGGGTCCACATGTATACTACAGATGCAACAAGGTTTCACCATGAGTACGCAGATCACCGTCTTTTTCCTTTACGACAAGAACATATTCTATGTTTCCTTGAACAAAATCGCCAAGTACAATTAGAAAATTTCAGGACTTCAAGAAGCAAGCTCGAAACCAGCATCTCGAACCAAATTAACAAAATATGCACAACAAAAATATTGATTCTGTAGTAGATAATAAAACTGAGGTGTAAATCTTGAGATTGCGTAATGTCAATGTTCAATGGGACTTTATACTTGACATAGTAAAAGCTAAGCACATACCATGGTGCGAGATTCCATGCTTATGATCAAATATGCATGATACTCATCGTCGTCAGCAGCAGCAGTAGCACGAGCATTCTTGTGGAAGACAGTCCAGATTCCTTTACAGCCAGGGAGCTCAACCTGCAATCCAAAAGTATGATTACATGATGGTACACATTTATCATCCTTCCAGAGCTGTAGTTAAATTGTGGAAAGGAAAGATATAGTAACTACACCAAAATGTGTATTGGCCTGCATCTTTGCTACAATATATCACAAAGAATCCCTGATTCTTTGAAGGTAAAACTTAAACAACTAAAAGAATGTCCCAAAATACTTGATTTCGACAAGTTTATGGAAATAGGGAAAAGGAACGAACATCTGTGATTACTTCAGGCCGAATTGATTGCTGAAGAACAGAGATGGAACCATTTTTCCCATGGCCTGAACAGCATACCTGAAAAAAATGTATTTGAAGATAATATTTGTAACAAATCTAGGTTACTGTTAGCAGATTAGTAGAAAGTTGATCTTCCCACATTATTATGGTATAGACTATAGACATCCCTACTCCAACTTTTAGAATGCAACACTTTCGCTTCAAATGTGTTCCTCGACAGAACAAACAAACACTAAAAGTCCAAAACGAAAAGAAAAAAGAAAAGACTGGATATCCAAATTGCAGGAGCCCCTCACTGCAGTGGCATACCAGAGACATTGGATTTATGGACCACTCTTTACAATAACACGAGTACTTACCTAAATTGTTCGTAAAGTAAACAGAAACTAACCAGCTCATAGTTGCTTTGTTTGGCAATGCCTGCAGCATTGCCATCAGCGTTGGTCCTTAAACCATAAGCAAAGTCCTTCAAAGGACCAATGTTGACCAATGAATCCCGCACTGCGAATGAGAAAGATTTCTGCAGATAGAAGTCAAGAACAATTAGACGAGTCAATCCCTGGATGGACTATCCAACAGTCAAATAGTTCAGTTAACTACCAATTATACAAGTAGAGCTGAACAGGTGAGCACTGGGAACAAAAGGTAAAGCTTTAGAAAGTCATTATCATTTATCAAGCACAAGAATGACTGCGTCATCCGAACCCCTAAGACTATCCAACAATGCTGAGGAAGTTTCAGTTAAAATAGGGTAGAGACTAACCAACGGCCTCTCACTAGAAAAAAGTGGCATGTTGAATTGAGGATGAAAAAAAGTATAAACCTTAAAAGTGTGTTCCTCAGCTCATTCTACATTCATCTACTTAATTACATATTCAGAAAATCAAGTCAATTAATCGCACTACAAGGACAACCTGTGTAGATTCTGTATTGTTTGTTGCTGAACCATACATCAATAGCTCATCTCCGCTAACCATATCTTGCAAGGCATCAGAAGGTGATCTCCTCAGTCGCTTTGCAGAAGGACCATCTCCTTCAATATCTCCAACCTGTGTAAAACAAAGCAGCAAGGACAAGTTTCAATAGATGTTTCACATACAATAAAACAATCCAACTGCTTTAGCAAAGATCGGAAGCCAACCTATAGTTTCAATAAGAATGTACGAAATATACTTTGCTGGAGGTTCTAAAACACAGTTCAGAAGAAACATTTGAATGCTAGTTAAGCAAATTAAGTCATAAGATTTTATAACAGACAGGGTGTCAACACATGCTTCGTTTAAATTAAGGAAATAACTAATTGGCCAATTTTTTCTCTTTTATTTATTTAATTACTTGGCTTCAAGTAGTTTACCTCTTCTTTTAGCCCAGAGGACGATGTGGAAGATCCTGATCCACAAGTAAATTGCACAAGCAAACTGTCTCCCACACGGCTACCCAGGAAAAATAAAGAATTCCCGATTGTGGTAATGTCCTACAGAAAAGGTTCAGGCTAAAACCTCAATTGCATAAACTTCATTTCGGGCTTCACTGACAAGAAAAGTCTGGGATAAAAAGCAAACTCCAGAAACAAAGACACTATTGAGCAACTCACTGAAGTAAGCACTGAAGCTTTAGATTTTGACAGATCCAATCGCTGCACAACCCTTCAACCATAGCAAACAAAAAATATATATATAATCAGTTGACTAGACGCCAGTTCATAACTAACATCAGATATCCATGCCATTTGAATATCATAACGCCAAACCATGTATCAACCCTGGAAGTTGAAAAGAAGACCCTTGTCGTTTACTAATCCTATGACACTACCACTTGGCCATTGTTTATAATTGGTCCAGAAAGCGCTCAGAAAATAAATAACAATCTTAGTTACAAGAGTATGTTTTTTATTTCCCGTCCAAAAGTAAGTCAGAACTCGGTGCAATTGAAAACTATTCTTCTGCAAAGAACTATGCAGTCATCTGAATCAAATGAGAAGCAAAGGTTTACCTTCCATCATAAACAAGGGTCAGCAACAGCAGCTCCCCAGTTTTAGATGACAGCAAGGCTACATCACTCAGCAGCCAAGCAGCATTAGCAGCGTCCAGTTCTGTGTTGAAACTTGCTCTTGGCAATTCTTGACTGAGGATCAGCAAGCGCACAAGAAAAAAAGCAACCAGCTCATGAGACACGTTTTCCAATAGACAGGCTGCTACTTGCAACCCATATAAACAAAAGGTGCGAGAAGTCTGAAGGTTCAAGGTTCAATTCAGATAAGCATAATGGAATGCCAAAATCATTATTTGAGCAGGGAAACTTCCAGGTAACCCAGTTACACGAGAAAGATAAACAGAGAGGGGACAATTTTATTTCAACAAGTATAGGAAAGACCTGTTGTCAAGGGGAGCAGCATAACTGTTTAGCGCCAATGCACAAGCCGCAGACTGTAGAAATAATTCAGCAGTCATCAAACAGATGTGCGAAAACATATTAAAGCAGAAATCCATCAGCCGTTAGGCAGCATTTAGAGGCCTACCTCACTGTGGTAATGGATGGTATTTGTGCTAATAACAAGAACCCCTCCAATTGGGGATGGTACTGAAAGCAACTTGTAGGCGTCATGAGGAAGGTTCTGATAAGAAGGAAGACATAGAAGCCCTTGGTGAGAAAAACTCAATGAAAGCTACAAGAAGTAACAGTGATAAACTGTACGAAGATACAATAGATTTGTTGCTTGACAATGCCAGTAAGAAACCACACACACTACTCATCAATCTCTGTCAACCATTAATTACATGGACACCTCTCTAGTTCAGAAAGCCCAAAGCAGTGAGGGAACAAAACAATGTAAGATCAGCATTACACTGTAAGATCAGTATTCATAATTTTAGAACCCAAAGATAAACATAAACAGAAAACTGGACCAAACAAATAACTTGGAATACACTACAGAATACAAACAAACAAATTGCCCCACTTCAACAGTATCAATAACTCAAGCTGCAGCCAAGTAATTATAGGTTGCCAAGCATCAATTTCCTGGAGGACGAGCAACTCGAGCTTGAAACTTACCGCAATGGACCATATCAGAGTAGGCTGCTTTGAAGTTGTACTGATACTAAAAGCAGAGATCATGCAAGTATGATGCTTCCACGACACACGCCCAGCCCATGTAAGCTCCTTCTCATGAAGGACAACCACAACAGGCTCAATGTAATCTATCATGCAAAGCAGATTATAATTGAGACAAATCTCAAAGAATTAGCTAATTCAAAGGAAACAAATTAAGTTTGCATCTAAAGCTCAGAGACGGTGTTCATTGTTGGAAAAATTAGGCCATATAAACTGGACTGCTGCTATAAAATTTAGTCAAAAGTATGCACCAGCCGATAACCCACTATCCCTTGCAAAGGCCAAAGGGTGCAACAAGTGCTCCTGGCCAACTAATTGTTCACTTACAAACTAGCAAGCTTATTCATTATTCACTTGAAAACAAAGGAACAGTAAGGACAAATAAAGCAACCATTCATGGTTGCTGCAAGGATTGTAAGCCTTTTGAGCCTAATCAATTTACAAAAACCTCTAATTTAAAAAAAAATGTTCCATTCAATTGGCATTCTGCAATATTTGCATACTTGAATATATGAATAGTCTTAGTAATATCCACCCTTTAAACCTCGTATTTATCACCCAGAAGTAAGCTCTTCCTCGTGTCATGGTGACCAAGCTGTTTGAGCCTAATTGAATCATCAAAATCTCTGGTTTGGAAAAATTAATTTTCAATCTAATTGCATCATGTAATTTTATTTGAACATATGACTAGTGTTGGTAATATCCACCCTCTAAACCTCATATAAACCCCTGACAAGTAAGGTCCTCCCCATGTCATGATGACCACAATCATGTCCTCGCACACTAAAAGCTTTATGAAACTGATAATCTAGAAGCACAATTTCAACAGACAAATCAAGTGTTTAAGAAACTAGTCTGCAAAACAACTCAATCATACTCACCGTGTACAAATACAAAATCTTTTACGTGTTTGATTCCCAGATCTCGCAAATTGATTATGTATGATGACTTAATACGAGCAGCAACAGAACCACCTGGACCCAGAGCATCATCATCTCCAACAAAACCCGAACCAGCCTAACATTCAAAACTCGAATCAGTCACACAATATGCAAGCAACTCCATGCACTAAAAAATTAGTTCACAAAATTTAAATGGAAAGACACAGTTAGAATCAGTCCAATCCATGAACAGCAGACAGACACTTTGATTGCATTGAGAAGTTCGGTCAAATAATCTAATTCCTGACAGTATTTCACAAGTTCCATCGAGTTCCTGACTTAATACATGGACGTTTCAGCTACAACTACCTAGTAATCAAAGCTAGCTACTTCTTCTTGGCCGAAATTATGCTTATCTAGAACAGGACAATACAAAACTGACCTGAGAAGCCTTGAGTATAACCATCTGCAAATCATAAACAAGTACGCCGGAGCACCTCCCTTGAGGATCAACTCTCACTAATGGTCCTCTTGCAAATGATTCTCTACCCCTTCTCAAATGGAGCCACTCGGGACCCTCAAAACAATGCATTGAGCTGAAAAACAGAGGGAAAAACCCAACTTATTAGCAATGCCGGTATCGGACAACAGTTATCTTTTCTGCCAACAGCTGAAACATACCTAGTCCGAAGTCCATGAATAGAATCATCAAACTCCAGTACCGAAACCTTCGCATCTTTAAACGCCAAAACAATCGAGTCCTTTCCCCTCGCACTCCCTTCCCTTGACAAAACCGCCAACGACTCCACATTCCCGTTCAACCTACCAAAATAACAGCTCATTAAGAGGACGAAACCTAAGAGAAAGAAATCGAGTGAAACACGAAACGAGAGCCAATGAGAGGACCTGCAGTGGCATACGAGGTCGAGAGAAGCACCGGAGACGCCGTCCATGAGGCCGCCGCGCTTGTTCCCGCCGTCGTCCTGAACCCTAACTGAGTAGACCTCGAGGACGTTGCCAGAGGAAATGACGAGGTTCGGGACAGGGCCGAGGCCGGGGTTCTGGGAAGGGGAGCCGTCGGGGTCGGTGGCGGCTGGAGAGGAGATGGTTTGGGGGTAAAAGGAGTCGGCGCGGGAGTGGGTGACGAATCCGGAGGCGCAGTTCCAGATCCCGGTGGGCAAGTGCATCGTCTTGTACGCCGCGTAGCTCATCGTTTCTAGAAGGAGAGCGGTTGCAAGGGTCTAGGGTTTAGTGGAGACAGAGAGGCGGTTTTAGCTGTTGCAGTGAGGAGGAGTTAGAAGTGGCCGTTTCGCGGGAGGGGGCGGTTTGTATTTCTTCGGTCGGGGAAGGGCAGCTGCACTGCAAAAGGGAGGCGAAGAAGCTCTACTGAAATCCAGAGTAGAAACTCAAGACTATCTATCTAATTGTATTTTTTACAAGATTCAACCACAACATTTTTTATTGGGTTAATTATTCTGAGGTCCTTGTATTATTGACAGTTTTGTAATAGGATCTCTGTGTAATTTGAATAAGATATAAGACCTCTGTTTTTTAATGAAATATTGATATTAGGTCTCTGGCTGAACCCTCGCTGACATCATCAAATTTTTTCTATTTTTTTAATATTGAATTGACCAAAATACCCCTGAAAATAAAAAATAAAAAAATATCTTCTTCTAACTTCTTCTTCTTCTTCTCCGAAATTCACACCCGACCAGAAATTCACACCCGACCAGTATTCGTTCTTCTTCTTCTCTGACCCGATCATGGCGTTTATAATCCACCCGACAAACAATTATTGTTATTAAAAACATTATAAAAAAAAGGAAATGGAAGGGATGTGGATGGACAGCTTGTAATTATCTCTGAAATGATCTACAAGCCGATCTCAGCTTGTACTTCTTCTTTTTCGACCCAATCTCAGCGGCATTTCTTCTCCGAAATGATCTACAAGCCGAACGGAAGGGATGGTAATTACACGAAACCGTAATCAAACAAAATACAATCGCACTTAAAACCCAGATAGAAGCAGAGGCTAGAGATATTACCAAATGGTTAAGGGACGAGGACGAGGAGGAGAAGCGGCAACGATTAGGGCAAAAGATGAAAGAAGGCGATTAGGGTTGGGGGGGAGTTCACGCCTCCACCGTCGCGGATTCCGTTACTCTATGCCTCGCCACCCAGGGTAAGTCCCAGGCTCTCACCTTCTCCGAGCTCTTTAACAAGTTTTTGTCCAAGACTGGGTCAGGAAGCGTCAACAATAAGTGGGCCATCGTGTATTTACTCAAGATCGTTTCAGAGGATCGGGCTGCGTCGAGAACTGGCTCAAACTCTGCAGTTTTATTGCCCAATTTGGTGCTGGATGAACCAGGGTGGATGGAGCGGGGAAAGTCGGCAAGGGTCGGGAGAATGGGATTCTGCTCGTGGCCAAGGATCTTGAGAATTTCAGGGAGATTGCGTATAGAGAGTATGCCGGGTTGGTGAGGGAGGAGGCTATTTGAGGTTATGGCTGCTGATGTTGGCACTGCTCCTGGGTTTGGGCTCAAGGGAGCTTGAGGTTGAAGACGGCGGCGTCGGCGTTGGACTAGAGGAAGAAGACGAGGGCGAGGGTGAGGATGAGGATGGGTTTGACTTTGGGTTAGACTTTTTTTAATTTTTGGCTTAAGGGCATTTTGGTCAATTTAATATAAAAAAGAAAAAAAATGATTATGTCAGCGAGGGTTCAGCCAGGGACCTAATATCAATATTTTGTTATAAAGCGGGGGTCTTATATCT
Source organism: Hypericum perforatum (assembly GCA_012979155.1). Lineage (NCBI taxonomy): Eukaryota > Viridiplantae > Streptophyta > Magnoliopsida > Malpighiales > Hypericaceae > Hypericum > Hypericum perforatum. The sequence goes on along the minus strand of SOPF01027077.1, from coordinate 39,417 downwards.
TATTCAAATTACACAGGGATCCTATTACAAAATTGTCAATAGTAAAGGGACCTGAGAGTAATTAACCCTTTTTTATTCGTGGATTATGCAAGGTTTTAAAAAACGTTGTACGATCGGTCGAATCATGAATCTGACATAATTCTGGGTCGTTTTTAGAGTACAAATGGTGAGTGGAGTTCGTATGGAAATTTGGTACTTTTACATTTTTTATATTATTATTAGTTTATGTTTACCTATATACCTATACACCCATTTCTGGGTCGACCTCCGAGTCATTTTTAAGAATCTGGTATATCCTGCTTTTGCTTTTTCCGTGAAAATGTGGAAGACAAGTTTTTTTTTTGGAATCATTTTGTATTGGACTCTCGTTTTGACTAATTTAAGAAAACAATTTTCCTGCAATTATTTTACACAATTGAATTAATAACTTTTCGAGCTCGAATATCTGAATATGATGGATCCAAGAAATTTTTAGTTAAAATAAAGGGCAAATTTCCCTCAAGTCCCTCTCCTTTGCTTAAATCACTATTTTCGTCCTCACTGTTTCAAAAAAGATAATTTCATCCCCGAGATTTGATTAAATAACACCCTAAGGTCCCTGATGCCAGAATCGGAAAATTTCTCCGGCAACCAGGGACCTGAAATATCGATTTTGCCCTTTAGTCAAAAGTTAAAAAAAAATTAAGTAAATTAAGGAGGAGTTCGGAAGAGGAAGAAGGAGGAGGGAAGAGGATAAGGAGGAGGTAGGTGGGTAGATGAGGAGAAAGAGGAGTCTAGAAGAGGAGGAGGGAGGAGGGAAGAGGGAGAAGGAGGAGTTAGGCGAAAGAGGAGGGCAGAGAGAGGAGGGAGAAGGAGGAATTAGGCGGAGGAGGAAGCCGGAGGGAGGAGGGAGAAGGAGGAGGAGGTAGGCGGAGGAGAAGGCCGGAGGGAGGAGGGAGAAGGAGGTAGGCGGAAGAGGAGGAGGAGAGCAGACGAGGAGGAAGAGGAAGAGAAGGAGGAGAAAGACTAAAATCGACATTTCAGGTCCTTGGTTGCCAGAGAAATTTTTCGATTCCGGCACCGGGTACCTTATGGTGTTATTTAATCAAATCTGGGGGACGAAATTATATTTTTTTGAAACCGTAGGGACAAAAATAGTAATTCAAGCAAAGGAGAAGTACGTGAGGAAAATTTACCCTAAAATAAATCATACTCTTCGATATGTGATCTAGGCGTTGATAGTAATATACGAGGTGTATCATCTATGGATCAACACCATAACAAATTGGAGATCCAGATACACTATACTCCCGCTAATTTATATATGTTCACTTATCCCATTCTTAATTAGCAGCTGACGACAAATATATTAGGCAATGTTCGGATCGAGGCAAAATTTTGGTCGGATATTTTGTAGAACAATATTTTTATGTCCAAAATTTGGCGATGTTCTGACTAACTTGGTCCTATTCATTGTCCAAAACAATTTGCAGACTGACATGTCTCAGTTGCCCAGGACATGAAAAAAAATGGTACAACAATGTAAGTATTCCAGACAAACTCGAAGTACATCATATCGAGAGGGATTTACCACCTCGATATAAGCAAGGACCGCAACCTCTAGCCGAGTGAAGCATTTGATTCTGAACTTGAATTCAGCAATTACGAAGAATCTTGTCATTGCAGACCTGCTCCTCCACATCACAACATTTTTTTCTTCTCGATGTGCAGACTTCATCCTACTGAGCAATAGGCGAGTCGACAGGATAAGCAGGCATATTTTACTTGAAGCTCATGGAGGTCTCTTCATTCATCTACATGGACATGAAGCATTTGAGATGAGAAGTCATTGGAAAACTAATTTTGTGAGACTGACTGACTGTTTAGCTTACAAATTTTGCAACTTCTTTCGCTTTCTCGTCATTGAAACCCAGAGCTTCCAATGCCAGGTGGCCAGCAGACTGCGGCTCTGACCAAATACCTAGAAGTACATGGGCTGTAGTTATTTCCCCGGCATGACCTGCACTTTGCAGATGAGTTTAGAAATAGTCAATAGATCAGCAGTATGTCAATAAGCGATAATGGTCAGTATTTTCTCAGAGTCCAATGATCTCTGTAAAGACAACACGTCACCATTTGTGCCTCGGCTTCCAAAATAAAGAAACTACACGACTATTCATTGGCATAATTGATATAGGACATAAAGAGATGGTTAACTATAACCAAGGGAGAAATATGAATATGGACTATGTCAGCACCTATTTGAAGCTGAAAATCTCCGCTATCCAGCAAAAGTTTTACATATATTGTCCTGCACTACTGCAGATGGTGTAAAGGAGCGTGCCAAAAGAAGCTGTGAATCACAACTTTGAGACTGGAACAAACACAGTGATGCAATTTAAATTCAAAACCCAAAATGAACCAACACAATGTAAGTCCATATGTGAATAGAACCAATTTTTTTTCTGACAAAATGCAAGACAAGAATTGTGAAACTGGTCGAAGATTCAAAATACAAGATTTGTGCTATCATATTCATTCTAATAATCTTCCGCCACACATCCAGAGAAGTTTTAGAAACAAGACAACATTCAGACTTCAAACTACCAAATGTTATATGACTAGAAAAATATTTTAAACAAAAGAAAGAGTAACTATACCTGATTTGAGTTTCTCCTCCACAGCCCAATCAAGGGCTCTTTGAGCTTGTACAGTTGGTGACGGTTTCAAGGCGGCGACTTTGACATACAAATCAGATTTCCCAAGAATATTTATTGTTTCCTGTTGGACTTTGACGGCAGTTAGTCCATTAGCCCTTAAGAACTTAGCAGTGCTACTACTTCCTACAAGAAGCCACGGCAAAATGAAATTAGAACACACAAAGCAGCATCCAAGTGTAAGAGAGGCACAATATTTTTGCCTCCCTCCACAAGTTTAACACACTATAAACATTGTTCCTGGATGATCATTTTCGAATTCCAGAGAGACGGGTAGCAAAACGTGAATTGCTAATCATCATCTAGTCAGTAATTACGTTTCACCGGAAAAAAAATATAGTCAGCAATTTCATCATCTCAGGAGCTAATACATCTAGGAAAGGCAATTAGTAAGATACACTGACCCTCGACCAAAATACCCAAGAGAAGGGACTCAGTTCCAAAGGTAGTGTACTTGAGCTTCTTCATCTCCAGTTGCCCGAGCGAGAAGGCCTTTATAGCCCTTGACGACCATCTACTCGAATCCCACAAATAAAAAACAACACAAAAGAAGAAAGCCGGGTTAAATAACAGGTCACAAAGCCTGAAACAAACAATTAACTGACTGAGTTTTAGCAACCGTCACCGGTGAGAACGCACATTGGGATCTTCTCCGAAGCAAACTTCCTGCCAACATTAACCAATTCAGTTAGGTCAACGTTTTCGCTCGAACTTGTTTCGCCATAAAATACTTTCAATGTTTTCCGCCCTAATTAAGTAGTTCTTTGCGGAACAAACTGGAGCCTAATTTTTTTAGAATATAAAAATCATTTATAACAGATAGAAGAAGAGCTCGAACTCACTTGGTTGGGAGAATAGGCGACACAGTACCGCGAGAGAAAGCGACAAGGGCTTTTCTGGGAGCGGGAGAAGCGAGTCTAATTGGCGATGACCGGTCGCGGCCGCGGAGAAGAGACGGGCGGCTGTCGTCGCGGGAGGAGGTGGAGAGCGGGAAAGGGTGAAACGACAGCGCTTGATAGGTTGCCATTACTAGAGAGAGAAACTGGAGGTAAGCTAGAGAGAGAGAGAGAGAGAGCGAAGCCTTTGTGGCATCTGAAACGCCGGAGAGGATGACGGAGGTTTGTAGTTGGGCTCTATAGGGATTTCCAGGCCCATATTTGAATGGGCCCGTTGGGCAAAAACTTATTGGCCCGTTGGGCTGAGACCTCTCATACATAGGTCTTTATTTTAGTTTCGATTATTTTATTTACATATTTGTATTTTTTGTCAGGGTACTATGTATTTTGTATTATCTATATTATCTATTTTGGTGATATAGAAACATTTTGAATCCACGTGTTTGTGGTGAATTTTAAGCATAGTTAGTTCTAAAAAAGATTGGTCTCCAAAATAGACAATATCACATCACATTTACTAAAAAAGGCATCAAGCAAGCATTACGTTTTTTTCTTCTCTAAATTAAAACTATAATAATCTGTTCCCCAATTGGCACTTGAAGGAATTCTTTTGCCAATAACTTAGCTTGCCTTTCCTTTTTCACGCAACTCGTGACCCTCCCGTCCCAAAAAAATAGGTAGCTGACTTGAGAAATTAAATTCCGATGACGGAGTGTTTCCGACCGCAAAAACAAAAAAAGGAAAAAATAAAATAAAAGATTCACCGACGTAGTCGTTTTCACAAAAGGGAATGCATCTATCTAATAAATCGATCGTGCAACGGCCGACGAATATAAGGTATGCTACTTAATTTAGTAATTATTGATATTAGTTTTCGTTCTAGTAATCATTAGTAATAAAATTGATATTGGGTAAAATTTATGTATGATAATATTAGTTATCTCTATCTCTTTTTTCAAATTAAATCTAAGTATTTATAGAAAAAAATAATCTATGTATATTCATAAATTATTTAATAATTATTAAATTTCAAACTCAATACAATATTTAGCTCGATCTTTTTTGCAAATTATACATATAGATAGAGTCATATATTGTATGAACCTATTTAAAAAAACGGTTATATTATTAGGCTATTATAGTCATTTGTTAAGACGTTTGTGTTACTAAAGACTCAAACTCTAGTTATCTTAAAAAGATTAAAGTTCTAATTAAACTATAATCAAAATTTATTTTAGTAATTGGATGAGCTCCAAAAAACATAAATCGATCGTGCAGTAGTTCGTCTCCGTGTCCTTTCTCGCACTATTTCGCGTTAAAACTCCCACGTCTCTGATCCCAAGATCCACCATTGCTTTTCTACAACCAAGATAGAAAAGAAAGAAATCGTGAAAATTAATGATCTCCCAAATTTTGTCGGCTTCCTCTCTTCTTCCTCCTCGTTCCATGTCGGTGCTCTCTGCTCCCTACCTGGCATTAAGGATTTCTCTTTCCTCGTTTTAAAAAAAGGGTACCTGCAATTATTGCATTTTGAATTTTCTTTAATGTTCTTTTTTTAGTTGGGATTCACTTTCTTTCTGGGTTTTCTTCTGTTAAGCGATTTCCTTGATTCCATGTTTGTTTGGTCCCGAAAGATTGATCCTTTTTGTGGGTTGTTCTGTTTTTTTCCTCAGGAAATCGGGAGCAAGAGAGAGAGAGAGAGAGATTGGGTTTTGGTGTTTATTAGTTGAAGTAAAGAGTTAAGCTTCGGTCGAGCTGGGATTGTGGGCTGTGAAGGGCTCGGTGCAACCCGGACCGGGAACCCCATTTTTGTGTGGTCGAATCGTCTGGATAAGAACAATCTGCTGTCTGATCTTTCGACATTGACGACAATTACTTTGCTTTCGTTGTTGTTTTGGTTTAGGGGGTTTAGGTGGCCACATGTTTCAGATTTCCCCTGTGTAGAATTTGCAGTTGATGTTTGGAAAAGCGATGACTGTGGGTTCTCCGAAGGGATCTCCGCGCTTTGCCGCCTTCCCGCGGTCTCTGTCCAACATTGCAGTCTCCGTGGGAGGATTGGCGGTGTTCTTGATCCTTGCTTCGTTGCTGCTCGTTTCTTACCCTATAGGTTCCACTGTCAACGGCTACTTCTCCGACATCGATGTCTCGAAAAGCTTGGTCATGCCTGTTGTTCGTCAGAATAGCAGCAGCGTTGAAGGTCAGCGTGAGAGTAGTTTGAGTGAACAGGATTCCCGATCTGGATCTGATTTAGGTTTGCTAGATAGTTCAAATGATGGTAATGACAGTGTAAATCCACCGCATAAGGAGTCCTCATCTTCTAGGCCTTCTGTCGATATTGTAACCACTAATAACAAGAGAGCTGCAAATGCTGTGCCCAAAGCCAAAGATAGTTCACTCGAACCCAAAGACTCGGACATTGAGAATAAAGGAACGGACGAGACTGGTCTTACTTCCTCGCTAAATTCCGAATCCGAAGCTAAGCTGGATGTATCTGGTGCAGTCAGCAATACGACCAAGACAGCTTCCAATGGTGCAGCCTTTGGATTGCTAACTCATTTTACACTCTTATTTCCAGCAAGTTTATGCATGATGTTGTCTATGGAAGACATAAGAACTCAATGAGTAGGATCTAAGGGATTGGTCAAAGTTAGAATACTTGATGCAATTAATGTTCGACTTAGCAAGGTAGAGTTAGGGGTACAAAATGTTGTCCACCAGGTATTACATGTACAGATTATTGTCTGTGTGAAGGAGATGCTTATATCTTTCGGTGGGTCTAATGATTGAACTCCTCTAGCTGGTTTCACTCATGGATTCCAACTTCCATGGATTGCTGTAGTCCACCAAAAAGTCCTGACATTTTACTGAAATTCTTTATTGGCAGCAATCATTTGGCTGCAGTAATTTAAATCCAGGAACGAGTTCTGCATTGAAGATTGCTGTTTAACTTTCTGCTTGTGATTGTTTCTTTTCTTGCTTTCGATTCATAGCGGATTATTATCTTTGGTACTTACAGTTGTCTTTCTATTTGCTTGTAGACTGTGATCTGTACCATGGGAGTTGGTTTTATGATTCAATGGGACCAACATACACGAACAACTCCTGTCCTGTCATTACACAGATGCAGAATTGCCAGGGAAATGGGAGGCCAGACAAGGAGTATGAATATTGGCGCTGGAAACCCTCTCAATGTGAACTTCCCCGATTCAACGCTAAGAAGTTTCTGGAATTGATGAGAGGGAAGACTTTAGCTTTTGTTGGTGATTCTGTTGCTCGGAATCAGATGGAATCAATGTTGTGCCTTCTTTGGCAGGCAAGTGTTGAATTTTCTTGTAATCTTGTTGGTCCACAGAGATTGGTTTCCCTGCATTTCAGTACATCTTTTCTTGTGCAAAGTCTGGCTCTGGCAACATTTTTATGCAATATTTTTTTAACATAGCCACAATGGATTAGACTCTGTTAACCTGGTTGTTTTATAAACATTTTGTTTATTAACTCAGTTGCTAGTTCAGCTATTTTAATCTAGCAATTATCACTTAACATTTAAGGGTTTAACCCAGGGCAAGTTAAGTAAACCTTCCTTTACTCCTGCCACGTTGTTCTTACAAGTACTTGCTGTTGTATCTTCAGGTAGAAGTTCCAAAAAACAGGGGGAACAAGAAAATGCAAAGATATTACTTTCGGTCAACTTCTACGATGATTGTGCGGATATGGTCGTCTTGGCTTGTTCACCAATCAACAGAAGCTCTTGACTTTGCTCCTAAGGGTATTGAGAAGATCCACCTGGATGTGCCTCATGAAGTTTTCATGGACCATATATCAACTTTCGATGTTGTCGTCATCTCTTCTGGTCACTGGTTTGCCAAGCAGTCAGCTTATGTCTTGAACAATGAGATTGTCGGAGGACAGCTGTGGTGGCCCGATCAGTCACGCGAGATGAAGGTCAACAACATTGATGCATTTGGAATATCCGTCGAGACAGCTCTTACTGCTATGGCTACACATCCAAATTACACAGGGATCACGATTGTACGTTCCTATTCACCTGACCACTATGAGAATGGGGCTTGGAACACCGGAGGATCGTGCACCGGAAAGATAAAGCCTCTTGCACCAGGAGAGTTGGTGCCGAACGAATTCACCGAGATAATGCACCAAAAGCAGGTAGCTGGTTTTGATCGCGCATTTGAGAGGGTCGCTGATAAATCAAGGTTGAAGTTGATGGACGTCACCGAAGTCTTCGGTTACCGTCACGACGGGCACCCAGGTCCTTTCCGAAGCCCAGACCCCAATAAACTCACAAAGCGTGGTCCAGACGGAAGGCCTCCACCGCAGGACTGCTTACACTGGTGCATGCCAGGACCAGTTGATACTTGGAACGAACTCGTGCTCGAAATTATCAGGAGAGAATTCGAGGGCCGAGGAAGCTCTGCTTCATGAGATGGATTGCTTGCATCTTCAAACAGTATCCATGCCCGTGTACGAGATTAGGTAACTTGTCCACTGAGAGTTAATTTATTCAACGGTACGAGTATTGCTTTACTTCAGAGGAAGACCATTAAGGATATATTTGTAGCATTAGGAGGGGAATAGTGCAGTAGTTAGCTTCTTTATTCTGAGTTTTTTTTCAGAGTAAGCATCAGATTTCAAGCTACTTTTGTTGCAAGTTTACAGAAGAAAGCACTACTTCTATTAATCCCTTTAATAGAATAAACCATCTCACCACCTCTGTTAAACCCTTTGAAGGAGCTGTTTATGTACGATTACTATATTTAATTGATTAATTATGTATTATGTTTCCTTCAAAAATTGTGCAATTTTAGTCTCTCTCAAAACCATATGTTGACTACGTGTTTTAGATTTTGATAGCTCAATTTGTCTAATCATTTTTTTTTGAAGTCCATGAATTCGCCAGCAGTTTTTCTTTATTTTCTTTTACGAGCTTGAAAGATTGGAAATTGGACATGTTTAAATGAAAATTGTGATTTATCATTTTTTATGATTTATTTATAGTACTAGATGAGGAGATGATTGGGAGGAACATGCAGTTTATGTTTGCATTTTACAATGTATATATTTTCAAGAATTTGAGAAATCCAGTGTATCTCGTTAAACTATAAATTGAGTGCATATTTGAGTTTGTGGTAACTCAATATTGTCTGACTTTCAAATTCTACAGATTTGCCAACACTTTGTTCTCTTCTTATATAAATTCATTAATTTTGAAATTGGACATATTTAATTGCAAATACAATTTATCATTTCAAGCCAAAATCCATCTCTCTAAATTACAAGTTGACTACTTATTTCAGATTTTATTTGCTCAAGTTATAGTCTTAAATTCCGCGGACTGGCTAGCACATTCTCTTTCTCCCTTTTAACGAACTTGCTGAATTTGAAATTAGGCATTATGATTGAAAATTCAACTTTACCAACTTTACCTTGAACTCTTCTTCCATCGTTATTAAGTAATTATTTATAAGAAATATGTAATTATTTAAAAATTATATCCGACTCGAACTTACACCAATCAATCTCATTTGATATAAAAAAAATATCCTCCATAGTTTCCGATGCATAAAGAACGGATATATTTAGTGCAGGCACACTGGTGTCAAAGGTTAGGTGGTGGTTATTTCTCTTTTCGGGAGAACCATAAACCAAGCAACACTCGGACAAATGATATTTAATTGCGACACTTACAGTGGATTCCTGCCAAACGAGAGGGCTAAATACTAATTAGTCCTCTAATTTTCGTATAATCAACTTTTTAAGTCAGAAAAAATATTTTATATTTTCAACTAAAAACAAAAGAGCAAGGAGGAGGTTGTCAGTAGTTGGGAAAATGGCAAGGCGTCGAACCTTGGCTTTACAGCTTTATTTTAAAGCCGGAGGGAAAATAAAATAAACCAAAAGAAGAAACTTAAAAAAAGGAGCAAAAACTCTTTTTCTTTATTACTTTTTTTTTTAACCATCCAGGGATTTTAATAACCCATCACCTGCACATTTGTAATTAAAAATTAAATCCCTTATTAAATTTCCAAGACGGACTTCAACCATTTCCTTAACCAAAATTTATACTTTGAAATTTGGAATTAAATTATTGACTCAAATTAAATTCCGCAATTATTAAATTCCCCCACACATATTACTTTTTTTTATATTTCCAACCATAATTTCCCCTTAATTTCCCCCCTCCCTACTTTATTTATTTCTCCTCCTTTTCCCCTGCAAAACCCTAAAAATTCATCCCTCCTCACATCCAGCAGATTTTCTTCATTTTTCCCTCTCTTGGAAAATATTTTCCTAATTTTTATCACTGTAATTATTTTCAGCTCTATTTCCAGAGTAAAAAATAATTAATTTCCCTTGAACCCTCTTCAATGGTGGAGGAAGAAAGCTGAATCCCACTCACCATCTCCCAATTTTTCTCCTCCTGTTGCTCTAGTTGTTCTTGATCCTTGAAGTTTCTAGCTAAAGCTTAAGTTTTTTTTTATCTACCCAGAAGCTGAAGCTTCTTGCTTTAAGCTTCATTTGTGAGAAAACAATAGAAAATTTGAGCCTTGGAAAGCTTCAAAATTTGTTGACCTCTAGGGTTTTTTTTTTCAGGATTTTTGGAGAATTTTTTTTCTTCTGATTTATGGAGGTTAATGAAGGATTAAGCTCAGGTGGGGTGGGAGTTAGAGGAGATGAAACTCTAGATGGGTTTAGGGTTGCTCCCAGAGCAGATAATTCTCTCCCTAATCCAAACCCTAACCCTAATTTAGCACCTAATGTCTCTAATCCTAGCCCCATCCCCACCCAGTACGGTGGGCTCCCACTGGTGCCGGTTCCGGCTCCGGGACCAGGGAGCGGGACGGAGATTCTGAAGAAGAAGCGAGGGCGGCCGAGGAAGTACGGCCCGGACGGGGCGTTGAACCCGTTGGCGGTGGCGAGGTCGACGTTGTCTCCGATGCCGATATCGTCCTCGGTGCCGCTCACCGGAGAGTTCTCCGCTTGGAAAAGGGGAAGAGGGAAGCCTGTGGAGTTCACGAAGAAGCATCAGAAGTACGAATACGAGAGCCCAGGTGATAAAGTTTGGAACTTTATAAGAAAGTTGGAATCTTTTTCAGGTTTTGTTTGCTTGTTATGTGCATATTCTTAGTGGGCTGTCTTTGTTTGTTGAACTTGGTTGACTGTTCTATCTGGGTCTTGAACTGTTTTGACTTTGGACAAGATATCTGTCTTCTGCTGCTGTTGAGTTTGGTCGCAGTCATATTTATGTCTTCCGCTTTAGATCTAGTGTTCTGGATTCCGGACCCAATCTTCCAAATAGATCCTTGGGAAATTTTGGGGTCGGGAGAATTATGGAGGGTGGGAGGAGGATTTCCGTACAAGTTGGGTTTTTTGATGTGAGAGTTGGAGTGGGACCTTTGGGCTTCTTCTGATTCTTGTGTTCCCCTTATCTGCAATTAATGGCAGAAGAGAGAGAGAGAGAGAGAGAGGGGAGGACCGGGTTTGATGATGACATCCTGTTAAATGTGTCACGGAATCTTTTCTCTCTTTTGCCTTTTTGATGTGGAGAAACACTAAAACAGTGCAATTCTGCAAAATAATTGGATATATAGAGAGAGGAGGGAGGGAGTAGTTTAGGAATCCTAATTTGATAGGCTATTTCTGATTAGTGAACTAATATGACTAAATCCAGTGTTGGGTTAATGCTGGAGGTTTTAATTAATTTTTGATTGCTGCTGACTCTAGTACTTAAAGGTTATATCTTTGGCTAATGCTTACTTCGCGGCTACTTTTTCTCGGAATTATGGTTGCAGTTGATAATATTGAATTCCTTGCTGGTACAAGTTTTTCAGACTAATATCAATTTATATCGTTCAGACTAATATCAACGCTGCTTGATCTACTGCTGAGAGCTCTTAGCAGGAAAATTTCTGTACATTACAAGTAGTCATTTGCTGATTTTGAAATAATTGCGGCTGCAGGTGATAAAGTTGGGCACTTTGTTGGTGCAAATTTCACTCCGCACGTGCTCATGGTCAATACTGGTGAGGTATGTGAATTGTTTTCTACGAATTGTGTTCTCAAAACACTGGTATGCTGTGTCATATCTTTCGGTTTTGCTTCTTTCGATGGCCAATTAACTTTGTTTTAGTGTCTTAATGTTTAAGGGTGTTTATTAGTATTGATGAAAATACAATCTTTCTTGCCCTGTCAGGATGTTACAATGAAGATCATGTCCTTTGTTCAACAAGGAGCACGTGCTATCTGCATTCTCTCTGCAAACGGAACAATCTCAAATGTCACACTTCGTCAATCTACATCAAGCGGTGGCACTCTAACATACGAGGTTCAACCTTCTTTAGGATTTTTTATTATTTAATAAGGACGCTTTTATCTGGAATTCTTTGTCTCCTCATTCATGATATCCATATGATGCTACAAATAACAAATGCTTTCAATTTCAGGGGAGGTTTGAGATACTTTCCTTGTCTGGTTCTTATATGCCAACTGATAATGGTGGAACGAAGAGCAGATCTGGTGGGATGAGCGTCTCTCTTGCCGGTCCTGATGGCCGTGTTGTTGGCGGATGTCTTGCTGGTCTGTTGGTGGCCGCTGGCCCTGTACAGGTACTCTTGGTCGAAACCAATGAGGAAGTCCAAACCTTTTAAGGACATTATGTGGGATTCAACGTTCCATCACATCACATCGCCTGCTAATTCATTTGTGGAAAACTAAGTAAAAGTAATTTTGTTCGTTGTAGGATTAAAGACAACCGAAAATCTTCTGCAATAATCTTAACACCTTCTCTTTTTGACTACATCGTGTAAACAGGTTGTAGTAGGAAGTTTTCTGCCAGGTCACCAGCAGGAACAAAAGCACAAGAAGCAGAGAGTTGAACCTGCGCCTGTTATTACACCAACCTCAGTCACTGTTCTATCTGCCGAAGATTTGAGGGCTGGATACGGTGCTGTAAAGCCGGTTCTCATTCCTGCCCCGTCATTCCACGGGAACCATTCGTCATCCTTTAATCCGGTGCTCACTTTCCCGAATGCTAGTGCTGACAACGCAACTTCCTCAGCAGAAGACGACTCTCGAGGTCCAGACTCCAACTGCGATGTTTCTTGCTGAGGTTGCTCCTTGTATCCTGATTGTACCTTCATTAATTTGACTGGAAAAAAGTTGCAGGGTTTTCTTCACCCTCTAGAGAGCAACTTAAAAAGCATCAAATGGCTATTTATCAAGAACGCAATTAGTAGCTTAACATAAAAATTTCGTTTTCACCCCATCTTGTTAGTTTTCAATGGATAGGACTTAGTAGGGTTTTAGGAATGGTTCTCGTGGTTGTTGTCCTCTTGCTTTGTAGCGTGGTCCGAGTGTTGTAACATGTTAAATTTACTAATCAAACTGTGTGCAATTGTGTTAAGTTCCTTGTAATAGAGTGATTTTGAAGTTAATGAATGTTCAGTACTCTTTGGCGCTGAAGATTGGTCTCTGGAGTCTTGCTTTTGTCTAGATATGGTATCAGCATGCCGGGTTATTATGTTTTCCTAATGATCTAATTTGTTATCGGGCACACACTTGATCCATTAATGCAGAATCAAGTGAATAGAAATTTTGAAAGATGGGTTTGTTATGTTGACACATACCTTACTCAATGTTGACCCCAATCATGCCTTGTGCAAGTGGGTACAAATTTCCCAAAATTGAGTACAAATTACAACTTTTGAAGTGAGTGCATCCATCAATACAAAAAAGTGGGTGGGTGTTAGGACATTAACTTTTCCAACACAGCCCGTTAAAGAATTTAGCTTGTCCTAATCCACATGTCATGGAAACAAGCAAATATGTAAAATTAAACCTTCATCTTCCATTGGAATCTGCTCTCTAACTACATCCTCGGTGTCACGAGGTAGACAAGATACTGGTGAAGACAGCTACTCCGTTATCGTACAAGTATAAGTAACTCTGTCCTCTGTTTAGGGTGTTTCAACTAGTTGGTCGTTTAAGCATATGTCAGAAAAATTATGTACAGCCCATGTAAGATGTTGTCATCAACTCTGCCTTCCATCCCCTATTGACTGTAGCGATAAATTGTTCGACTCTTCTCTGGAGCTCGTCATCTTCCTCGCCACAGTCATCAGCATCACAGTCATCACCATCGCTGCTGAAATCATCGCCGCTGCTGCCACTGTCATCGCCACTGCTGCTGAAATCATCGCCACTGCTGCCACTGTCACTAGGTGTTCCCAAGTTGCAGACGAAATCGCTACTGTCATATGCAGGAGCCTCCTTGATATCCAACTTCTCGTTGGTGTGTGTACTTTGTTCCAGACCGGTGGATGTGTATGCATATGAGTTAATGGCAGCACAAAGATGGGTGTCAGCTTCTTGATTGAAGCCAGAGTGTGGCTTCGATCCAAATACGACAGCAAGAAAGATCACGTTGAAGACGAAGAATACCAGAAGAGAGTCGGAAGCAGCAAGCGCAATCGTATCCAACATGATTATAAATGATTATATGCTTGGAGGGAAGATGGGAAGTATGTAAAGATTATTTAAGGTGCGCTTCACCCAAATATGTTTTTGCCAAGTGTGTAGAGATTAGAGAGGTTTGCAGTATTATTGCAGAATGGTCAAAACTGTGGCTATTTATAAAGCCTAGATTGTGAAGGGTGAGGTGTGGGGTGGAAGCTTTCTGCCTTTGTCTAGCTCTCTGTCTTTTTTTTTTTTTGAAGTGTCTAGTTCAAGTCAAAGAGACTAATGTGAAGTGTGGTGGGAAAGCTAATTAACGAATGATTAAAAATGTGTAGGTTCATGAGTCAACTCTACTTGTTTTTGTCATCGACGTGGAAGGTTGGGATTATTTGGTTAAAATATTAGGATGTCTGTTGTACCCACAAATTGGACCTCACATGCATCTTCCAAAATTATATATATTTTTATCTTTATATTCACTGTATATTTACCAACCACGACTTATTCAAGAAAAGAGAAGATTCTACGTTTTATTATCCAGAATTAGAACAAAAATATTTATCATTTTTACTTAGTACACGTTTTTCATTCTCCTTGGTATATTCAATATTGTGACCATTATAAATTCACAATGACGTCCTTAGAAATTTTATTTTTCGTAATTTATGAAGGTAAAAAAGAGGAGAAATCTATATATCTGAATATGTTTGATTTTTTAAAAGGTTGAATTATATTTTTCCAGTATTATAAAGGCTGGGACTTTCATTTTTGAGGGAAAGGCTGAGACCTTCTTAGGGTCTATAAACCATTGACCAACTTCCACTTAATCAGGTCATAAGTCATAACCATTTGTTTCATCTATTTATAACATGAATTTGTACGGTTATAAACTAATTCGATTAATTTATATTGGTAAGTATTTGACTAGATTATTTATATATATATATTAAAAGAACAAAGGACTAAATTACATAACAAATCGTATCACCCGGTAAAATTAAACATGAGTTACAATCACAACAATTCTAACCTCGTGAGTAGAGCAGACAAATAAATTGCCCCCATCTTGCCACCGGACAATTTCGGATTCTGGATGCTCAATAGCACCAACGAATAAATACATCAAAGGGTCCGACCGAATGGTTGGGCCGTGAAGACGTTAACTACAAAACCGTTTTAGGCTAACGGTTTGAATTTTCTAATGGACACGGGCTAGCCGGTTTGAATAAAAACAATAAAACATTAATAAATAAACAATATTAGCAAAAAAATATATATAGAGAGCAGATGAACTCATTTGAACAGTTTTAATCAGTAGCTAATCAGGTTCAAATTAGCTACCGGAGCCGATTAAAAGTTATCAAACCACAAAATCCAGGTTGATATGTATGTAAACGACATATACCACGCTGTCGATCCAGAAAATGTCCAAATCCAAAGAAATGTATCTTGACCAGATCAGATCAAAACTTCCGCTCATACGAACCGACATGAAAAACAGAATTGAGAGGTCCATCCGACTCTCTCACAACTCTGAAGATGACGAGACAAGAAACCCGGCTTTCAACGGACGTCCAGCACCTCGACAATGAACTGGAGCCAAGCATTTGGCGGGATCGGGCCAGTGGCTTTACCGCCATAACTGCATCACATTTGCAGAAAAATTAGAAAGGACCATAAACACGAAGAGCTGGAAAATGAGACGCAAACTAATTCGAGAAAGTGTTTGCAGATAGTACCCCATTGATGGGGGTATGGTGAGTCTTCTTTTATCTCCGACGCGCATGCCTGAAGGATTGCAATGAGACAAACCTGTCAATGCACTGAAATACGTTCTAGTTGTAAGAGTAATCTGCAACAATTACCTTTGACCCCGACATCCCATCCCTTGATGACTTGCCCTACACCTGAAGGACCAGAAGAGTATCAATATCTACAACGATCGTCATCACACAACAAATGTTACAAATCATAAATTCTGGTCAACCAAGAACATGTAATACCTAGCCGAAACTTAAAAGGCTTTCCGCTGAGTTTTGAGTCGTATATTACTCTAGTCTCCTTCAGCCTGGCAATGTAGTATACACTGACCTGAAACCAAGCCAAGAAATTGTTTCAACAATCTAGAACAGAAAAATCAAGCAAGCTTCAGTTATGTTTGTACCAGTCAGCAGCTAGCAGGAAAAGAGTGAAGAAAGCGGACCAGAACTTTACCTTACTTCCATCAGTAGCTCTTTTACCATTTGGCATCCCGATTTTCAGTTGTTCGATAACCAAGCCATTAGGGAATGTCCGAACTTGTAAGGGCTTGGCTGTGGATTGTTTTTTCTCTGAGAGTGTAGTGGCTTTGCCTCCATCTCCTGCGTTTGCAGAAGCTGGATTTTCATTCTTGACCTCTTCTTTCTGCTCGGTCTTCTTCTTCTTTTTGTTCTTCTTTTTCTTCTTATCAGCAGAAGTACTGCAGGGCATAACATCTCAATCAGTTAGTGGTCCCTAAAACGGGGTCATGGGAGCGGTAACATCAAGAACACTAGCCGCATGCCTTACAAAGAAATCTTTACGTACGAAATCATACATGTACATGTACAAAATTGTTCATACTACTTCTAATGTGAAGGTAGAGATTGTTAGGCATCATGGAGTACCAACATCTGTTTTTCTTATTCAGTAAGTACCAGTTAACTACGAAATGGAGACATATATCTCACCTATAAGTTGACAGATTAATTCAAATATAGCAAGAAAGAAGCATAGGACAAGTTGATTTCTAGAAGATGCAAATCTGCAAGTACCTCTTGCCCTCATCTAGAGAAGCCTGCTCCTTTGCATCTTCAGGTGGGGAGGAATTATCAACTGGATTATCTTCCGTCTTTCCGCTATCAACATCCTCACCCTTCCCCTTTTGATTCTTCTTTTTCTTCTTTTTCCTGTGACAAAAATTAGTGTGACATGACGAAGACAGATGGTGACAGTACCATCAAGCGCATAAACCTTATCGGAGACAATGAATACACCGACATATAATCTGACAATATAAACACACAAGACTAGCATTCCATGAAATGAAAGCAACCGGAAGATGATCTTACGCTTGCTCTTTCCTCTTTTTGCCTTGGGTGACATCAGCGAGTTTCTTCGCGGCAAGTCCTTCAGAAACAACTTCCTTTTCAGCACTTGGAACTGCATCTTTTCCAGTTTGTTGGGTAGAAATTGGAAATCCATCTTCATCTTCGGTCTCCAGGACTGGCACCCGTGAACTGCCCTTGAGAACAATTTGCTTCTCTGCATCCTTTTTGCTATTTTCAGACTTCTTTCTCTTCTTTCCTTTAGAAAGGTCATTTGAATCTTTAGTCATGTCCTCATCTTCTATTTCCTCGATCACAACTAAGTCCAAGAAATTTCACAAAGGTTATGCATCGTAAATAGTTTCGTTAATCAGTTCACAGTCCATGCATTCCTAACATATGGGGGTGAACTGTATAGAACGTCGACTGCTCGACATTGTAAATCTACTATCTGGTCACTAAGCAACAGAAAAATGAAAATAATCCGCAAAACAAATGGCAATTTTTTTTTAAAAAAGTACCTCCACTCTTGTGGGCAGGTGGAAACATCTCAGCGTCATCGTCATTGGCATATTCCATGGAGTCGTCACTATAATCCTCATCATAGTCACTGGACTCGTAATCCGACTCGGTATCACCAATCCCTTCCTCGGAATCACTGTTATAAAAGTCAAGAAAAAAGGCACCACCAGAAACACTCACAAGTTCCGGACAGCCAGCTTAAAACTAAGAAAACCTCAGCCGGAACAAAAAAAATGGATACCACTCATACTCCTCCCGAAGTTGATCCCCTTCATCAGACACAAAGTAACCGGAGAGATGGATGCTCCGGGGACCAATAACGGAGAACGCAACCAGCTCGTCCTTAAACTCGAGGTTCAGAGAACAGCATTCCGATTGTTCCGGCAACAGCGAACACAAGAACACCGGGTCCTTGTGTCCAGCAGCGCATTGGAGAATGCTCCTCTCCGTAGCCTCCCCTAACCCTAGCGTGGCCTGCCAAATATCATCGAATCCAAATTCCTTATCACTCGGATAATTCCCCCAACCTAAAAATATTAAATTCTATAAAAAGTAAATAAAAATAAATAAACAGAATAACAGAAGCATGCCTGCGTCACGAAAAGGCTCCCTTGGACATTGTCGGAGTGGTAGGGGTGCGGTTTCCCGGGTTTCACTTCGATGCCTAACCACCGGAAAATTCGTTAATTACAGGAAAATATCAAGAAATTTTATATTTTAAATCGCGGAATTAATTGATTGATTTAGATTAAATTAATTAGGTCACCCCAGAAACCCATCTCTCTTTTTTTCTTCTTGTGTTCGCCACGTGAGGAACGATTCTTTGCTTAAACCCTAACGACGGCGGTTTTAGGCTGAGGGTTTAAGGGCGGTTTGATTTGGAAGTGGGAGTTGGAATTCTGGATTGTTCCGGGAATGAGGAGGCTCGGAATGGACACGTGGCTTGTCCTCTCAACCGGCGGCCATCCAAGGGACGGGCTCTGTGGCCCAGAGAAGGGAACTGGGCTTTCACAGCCCAAGTTTCTTACGAGATTTTTTCCAAACAAATTTGCGTAAGAAAAATTGTTTTTTCATTTATTGTTTTAAAGGAACAGAAAAAAAAAAAATTGTTCGTATAGCCATATCAGTTTGGGTACTCAATGAGGACGTGCCAAAAACAATTTGGTACTGGGATAAAATTTATATAATATGGTTGGATTGCCTATGAAATAATTTTTTTCCAAACGGTCGGACTAAAAGATAGGTGAATTTTTTTTTTCAAGAACCCAAAAATCATAGAATTAAAGTGAAAAAAAAACACGCTAATCAATATCTTATAAAAAATATCATTACTGAAAAAAATATATGTTATTATGATATAGAGCATGTCGATATCATATACAAGATATACTAATATCGTAATAAAAAAAAAATCAATGCTATTCATGTAGATTATGAACCATATATACTGATTTTTTTAATTCGTAATCAATTCATTTTGCTATAATAGTTGCTATAATAGTAAGTGTCGATAAAAGTAAAATACATGTTGCATATTTTGTCAATGGTTCTTACTCACGTACTCAAAGGAATAGTTTATTTACACATTTTAATTGAGAGACAAACAATTTTGAATCTTATGATTCTTTTAACACCTATTAAACTAACTAATGCAATTTTATATCATGTATAATTTTTTATAGGTGACAAAAAAAATCAAATATTTTTAATACTATTGTATATTCGATTTCTGAGGTACAACAATTCTTTAATCCAATTGCTTGTTTTGTTTGTCTTGACGTCCTATGATTATGGGCTACTCAAAATGATCGTTAATGATTAATGATGAGGGGAATCACATGTCTTCTTCTCCATTAAACGTTATTATGATCGGAACTAATACATGCAACCATCACCATCTCTGGAAGAATCCAAAGCAAATGGGCTACAACTTTCTCTACCAGGATTAATGTCTTAGAACCAAAGTAATCAGAAACTGATGACCTGTCGGGAAGAAGTCTATATTTCAACTCTACACCAAATTTTTTTTAGAATAATAAGAGAAATTGGAGGTGATGGTGATCCACTAAAATAAGCTAATAATTATTATATTATCCGCCATAATAGCAAGTAATTAGCTTATAATTACACTTATATTTATTACACTTGTTAGTGCTCATAAGTGAATGTCGCATAAACAAACAAATTGTGATATTAGATTCATTTCCAATACACAAATTACGAATTAAATTTCAATTTTTTTTGTTGTCAATTCATGTTAGTGCCTTTGCGAGGTTTAGAACTGTTCTAGTTTCAACCGTGATGAGTTGGGAGACGATTTTCCTTGACAAGTCACAACCAACACGAGTAATTTAACCACATGCCAGTGGCGTTGTCTCGCTTATGACATGATTACTATATGATGTCAATATCCAGGTAGATCAGCTGTCCAAAAGCTATTCAATTTCATCTTTTACCTCTATCCCACATGATCATAATTCGTCCCTAAAAAACACGACTATAATAACAAATTTATTTGTATAAATATAATGAGAGGTAGTGTGGAGATTACACATGGGCTTATTACAAGTTGGATACATTTTGATAAAAAATTTTAAATCACTTCATAGTTGATCTACTGAACTGATTAATTTAAATTTAAATTTTATAAATCTTTTGAAAAGTGTCAAAGCTTTTTCAATAAATTTGATTTTTTAATCTCTATAATAAGAACCAAGTCTAATTAATGAACCCTTTTTGGATAATTAATTAAGAACTAAGAAAAGGGAATTCTACAAAAGACAAACAAAAACAAATTAAATTAAAGTAAGGGTCATAAGATATCAATAAAGAAGCCAAAAAAGATGATCAATAAGTATTTAATACTGTTGCATTTTTAATAACTTGAGATTTAATTAAGTTAAAACAACTACATTACCACTTGAGTAGCCTGGGATTATGCTTTTTCTCTAACAAAAAATCCCATTTAATTTTACTGCCGTATGATTTGAAGGAAACAACGAAAAAAAATTACTACATTATATTTAATAAGTAAGTATAATCAATAAAATTTACCTATCTCCTCTTAAATACTCAAATACTTACAATTGTTATATTCTCTAGTACTTGAAAAGTATTGATTTGATTATTAACCTATATAGTATCATATAGTTTTCTACCTATATATATATATATATATATTATATCGTTTCATGTTCTTGCGCCTAAGAAACTTAAGACATAGCCTTCCACACACAAAAAACTCATACATAGCCGTTATTGCATAAAACACCGTTGCTCCCAAATGGAAACCAACCCGCCACCAACAGACGACGCTTCCCCTTCGACGGAGACGCCGCCGTCGTTTTCGGCGGAGGTCAAATCCATCAGCAAGCGGTACGAGAATCTCCTGACCATCCGAACAAAGGCGGTAAAGAGCAAGAAAGGCGCGTGGTACTGGCCCCACCTGGAACCAATCCTTGTCCGAAGCCCGGAGACCAACCTCCCCAGAGCGGTGAAGCTCCGGTGCTCCCTCTGCGACGCCGTTTTCTCCGCCTCGAACCCGTCCCGCACCGCATCCGAGCATCTCAAACGCGGCTCATGCACCAACTTCAACAACCTTCCAGTTGTTCTCTCTCCCACTCCTATATCTTCTTCTTCCTCGGGATTACTCGGCCTAGTGGGTGTCCAGATACCGGAAACTCCCAAACGACGACGCTTGGCGTTGTCCGGAGGGCAGAAGGATTTGGCCCCACTGGCCAAGTTGGAAGACAGCATTAGGAGGATAAAGAGCTTAAAGAAATTCCCACCCTTGCCTCCTCCTCCTGTACTGAGCAACGATCAGAAGAGCTCAGCTCTTGAGCTGTTGACTGGTTGGGCATACGAAACTTGTAATGGGAACGTTTCGGTTTCGAGCTTTGAGCATCCGAAGTTCCGATCCTTCCTTCGCCAAGTTGGCTTGCCAGGCTTCTTAAGGAACGAGCTTCTCGGGGAGAGGCTTGATGCCAAGTTCGGAGAGGCGAAGACCGAGGCCGAAGCGAGGATCAGAGAGGCCAGCTTCTTCCAGTTAGCTTGTTATAGTAATGGAGACGATGATCATGAAGAATTTGTCAAGTTTAGTGCAATTCTCCCCAATGGGAAGAGGGTATTTTTCTGCGCGATTTTGAGGGAAGAAGATTTTGTTATGGAGGATATGGTATTGGAAGAACTGGCGCGTTTGTGTGGGAATGGAGGAATCGAGAGGTGCGTAGGAATTGTGGGTGGCAAGTGTTTGAAGGCCAAAGAGGTGAGGAACTTGGAGGGTAAATGTAGATGGATGGTGAACTTGTCTTGTCAGGTCAAAGGGATTCTCAGCTTGGTCAAGGATTTTAGCAGGGATCTTCTGGTTTTCAGAAAAGTGTCGGAGAATTGCTCGAAGGTTACTAATTTTGTGAATTCGGAGTCACACGTGAGGATTATGTTCAGGAAGTATAGACAACAGGAGATTGGGCTTAGAAGACTAATTCGGGTTCGAACTGGGAGAAACTGCAGGTGCAAGGAGGACTATTTGGCTCTCTATCCAATGATGGAGGACGTCTTGAGCTGCTCGCGCGTGTTCCAAATGCTTGTCGTTGATGATTCGTTGAAGATGATGTTCCAGGAGGATCCATTTGGTAGAGAAATTGCTAGGATGATTCAAAGTAAAGGGTTTTGGAATGAATTGGAAATGGTTTATTCACTTGTCAAAATAATCAAAGAAGTGGCTGAAGAGGTTGAAGGTGACCAGCCAAAGATTGGACAGTGCCTACCAATTTGGAAGGAACTGAGATCACAAGTGAAGGATTGGTGCCTCAGGTACAATGTTGAAGATGGAGTTCTGGTAGAGAAGATTTTGGACAAGAGGTTTAGAAAGAACTATCACCCTGCCTGGTCAGCTGCATTTGTCCTAGACCCTCTTAACCTGATGAGATCAGACTCTAATGGGAAATACCTCCCACCATTCAATTGCTTGGCAGAGGATCAGGTGAACGATGTGAACGATCTCGTAGCGCGAATGGCTTCCGGAGAAGAAACTCATTTGGCAAGAATGGAGCTCATCAAGTGGAGATCAGAAGGGCTGGACCCTCTGTATGCACAAGCTGTTCAGGTTACAGAGAGGGACCCTCTGAGTGGGAAGATGAAACTTGCAAATCCTCAGGGGAGCAGGCTGGTTTGGGAAACTTGCCTCAGTGATGAGTTCAAGACATTAGGTAAGATTGTTGTTAGGCTCATCTTCCTACATGCTACTTCACCATCGTCATGGTCAAGTGGGTTTAGTTCGGATTGTTCTGACCGCCTTCCGGGTAGCGGATGCTCGAGATTGAGCCTTGAAAGGGTTCAGAAGATGATGTTCATTGCAGGTCATGCCGAGCTAGAGAGGCAGGAACATGATCACCACTTGGTTGGAGAAGACAATGATGATGATGATTCGAATTGCAAAGCAATGGATCGCATCGACGTGACGAATAATGGAGATGCACATAATGTTGCACACGAGCTGATCTAGGACAATCTAAACTTTCAACGCTTTGTAATCTGAGTCTTGTCGGATCGTTGACGAAGTTGGTATCAGATGACATGCTCAACGCTGTCCTAGCTAATAAATACATCGATCCTCGAACACAGTTATAGAAATTCTCATGTCTTGAATTGTTGTTACCGTCTTTTACTGCTAGCCGTTTGAGGAATAGGATTAGGAAGGATATCATTCTTTTTGTTTCCTATTATTGGTTTTTTTTTCCCGAGTTCATTTGTTTAACATTCGGATATCATGTAATAGCCTGAATCAATGTATCACGATTTCAGGGAAACATGCATTTCCTCCAATGTTTGGATACTTCCCTCCGGCTGATACACATAAAAAAAATTAAGAATTAATACTCTATAAATTAATAATATCTCTAAAAATATTCATTCTCAACTTAATCAACTTACAAAATTATAATCGTGAAAAGTTAGTTGGACAAATCTTTTTCGAGAAATCCCTTATAATTCATCTAACATAACTTACAAAAATAAATAATATAAAACATTTGAATTCCGTCGTTTAGTTTTCATTCATTCGTAGGAATTAAACTCAAAAATTCAAAACTAGGGATAAATATACATCAAGACAGTTTAGTTTTCATGCATTTGTGTATCATAGTCAATTATTAACCAGACTCTATTTTAAGAGAAATAAATAAATAACATGTAACTGCAAGATCCAAGGTGCACACCTCTCTCAATGAGGTGAGGTATTTTAATTTTTACAAGGACTTTCAAATACCTGATTTTCGAGTAGAGCACCGTGAGAACTGAGAAAAAATATTTAACGACTGTCTGTGTTACCTAGTTTTAGACAAGGTTGACTCTAAAGCTGTGTTTCATCGCTCACTGCTCACATATAGCTTTAGCCCTCCACTCATTCTCATCTTGAAAGGAAGGAAGGGATGATGATTAGACTTCCTCCTTTTTGCAAGAATCTCACCACTTTAATCTGTTCCTCCATAATTCACTTGCTTTTTGTCATATCATATTTTTCTATGCACTTATTCCTGTTTTGATAGGCTTTGATTTTGAAATTATACCCAACAGCTAGCTTCTAATTAGGTACGTTTATTTACTGTTAACCAAGTTAAGTCGATCTTTGATATATTGAGAATTCAAATATTACGATAAGAGTGCATTTTAAATAAGGTCAAACTACTCTCAAATTTTTTTAAATTTTTTGTCTATCACATTTTTTTTGTCATAATTAAATTAAAAATATTGTCAAGTTTGGCAAAATTATAACTTCAAACTCCTCAATTCAAAATTGAATTTTTTTTTCTGCAAAAAGCAATACAAAATGACTTAAATACCTCTTTACATAGACAAAAAAAAAATTCTCTTCCACTCTTCTTCAACCTCTCCACTCATTTTCAATTCAATCCTCAATCAGACCCAAAATTCTCAATTTCATCAATTATTTTTCGATTTCATTTTCAAGAGTTTCAAATTATAATTTCACCAAATTAGAGATAAGCTTTAATTTAATATCAAAACAGAAAAAAATGAAAGATGAATATGTCAAATTAAAAAAACTTAAAAATAATTTACTCTATAAATAAATTCTATATAGTCATATAGACTAAGCTGAATTCACCAAAATGATGATTAAAAAAACATAGATAAAGTTTATACGTAAAATTATATGTAACAAGAATTGAACCATTTACTTTCATCAATTCATCTATATCTTGTGTTATTAGGTTAAATATTGCGAATAATTATAAAATTAATTCAGATTTGAAAAATATATGATATTTGAATAATAATAAAGTTTTTTAAATAAAAAATTAACATTACTTCGTGGTCAATATTTCAAAATTGCGACTTTCAGATTTTTAGTTATTCCAAAACCACCTTTTTCATTTTCTTTAGTAAGATTTCTCATATACAGATTCGATCTATGGTGGGACACCACTCTAAATGTTGTCTTTTACGGTTATAACACAAAAGCTCACTAATTGAATCTAATTCTTTTATCAATTAGATCAATTTTCATTGTTAAAACAACTTATTTTACAACGATCTTTTGGTTCAATTATACATATAACAAAAGTCGCTTTTACTGTATTTTATGGCGCATTTAATTTTTTTCGCCAAGTTATTGATGACTTTAAAGGTAAAACGTAGCAGTCAATTCTTATCAAGAGTGTATATATATACGTCGGCAAGACTAACTTTACTTTTATTTTTACAAAAAAGTAGTAGCTTTGCCTTTATGATTGACAAAGGTAAAACGTAGCTCTCATCACCAACAACAGAGCATCTAATTATAGTTGGCTACGTCTAATCTTCAATTACCTCCTCCAAGAGCCATAATTCATACTCATTAGTGTGGTGTAATTATAATGTCCCGTCACTGTATTATATTCCCATCATTGCCTTAGATTTCCTCGACAATTATACGTGTTCCTTTTTATGACTATTTTACGGTAGTCACGGTTTAATTGACAAAATTTAGATTCAATGTATACATAATGTATTATTCACTGTAAAATTAAAAAAAAAATTCTTGAGATATTATTGATTATAGTAATTTTTCTAATGGTTAGTTAAGTTGCTAGTGCTTATTTAGATTTTCTTTGGAAGAAAATGGCGATCCCTGGAATATTGTTTTTACTTTGAAGACTAACATCATTCCGAAGGTTGATATATGTATGTGACTGGCCCAGGATTCGGACTCTTTTCTAACCCGACTTTTTTAGGGGTAAACATCATATTGCAAAATGATATATAAACATATTACTTTAGAATCTAAAAAAGGATAAAATAAATATTTTATTATTATCATCATTATTATTATCATTATCATTTTAAAAGATTCAAAATCGCAAATTCTTAACTAAATTATTTTAATTTTATTATCAGTTAATCTAATTTGTTTTTTAGGATTTAATCTAACTATCGGCTGCGACTATTTTTTGGACACTCTATTGAGATCTACATGAAAGTCAATTCCTGACATGATTACCACTAACTTTCGACGTAGATTTTGATGAGATTGTGAATAAAGCAAGTTGCTCCACTGGTCGTTCGCTGAACTTATGTTTGTTTTTATGCATGCATAGAAAACAGAAACCTTACACCAACTGATAAGATCTGTCAAAAATATATGTAAGACATTATAGTTTCTTATGTGTGCCTAAATGTACACACAATTGATTGTGATATTTAGTCGTGTTTTAGGTCAGTTAAGTTGTGTTTCGTTAAATGTTTAAGTTGTTATGTGTGTTTAGTCGAGAAGTGGATTTGTGCCGAGTTTTGTACGTTTGAACAGGTAATGGAGCAAAACACAGAGCATAGGACAATTGAGGTAGAGATCGATCGTGATCGAAAAGAGCAACATGGAGTGCAGCGCAGCAGTCGCTAGAAGATGGAGGAAGCCTCGAACTAAGGGTCGCTATACCTCTAGCGATCGCTCGATACTGCCAGATCAGTTTATTTTGGTGTCCTATTTAGTGAAACCGTAGACTTCTAGGTAGTCTTGGCTAGGCTATATATAGGCCTTAAGCCTTATATTAAATTTAGTCTTGGACAGTTTTCACTCAAGATTCATTTGATCTAGGCTTTAGTCTTTCAGTTTCGTCTTTTGAAGGATTGTAATCAACAATTCGAGATTTTCATATTTTGTAATACAATAGTTGTCTTTTCATTCAATTTTCTTGTTTGTTAATTACTTGAATGTTTCAACCTTGATTCTTAGCGCTAGATTACATCTGTTTATTTCGTTCCGTTCTGTTTCGTTTCATTTTGTTTGCTTGAATATTGTCATTAGGGTTTAGGATTGACAATCCTAGATTCGAATACAATATTATTCGTAGGATTAGAATCACCAACCATTCGCTTAGCTTAATTTCAAAGATTCATAATCTGGTACTTATCGCAATTGATTTTTTTGTCCGTACGAAGACGATTTTATTTATCACTATATTACTTGTGCGATCGTGTTCTCTTGCACGTTCAAAGATTTATCGCATCAGTTTCCTTTTATATATATAAATTGATAAGTCCAAATACTAAGTAAATTAATATATGAATTTTTAGGAATTTTGTTTATGAGTCCGAGAGACCAAATTTTACCTCAACTCCATTTAAATTGTCACATCAAATTATCAAAACACCACTCCCTCATTTCAAAACCATTTACAATGATAAAACATCAGATCAATGAAAATAACCCCACTCGCACTAATGTATAACGCTTCAACTTTTCATCGGGAAAAAAGTTAAAAGTTTTCAATGAAAAAGATCCATAACAAAATAAATGATAAAAAAAATAAGATGTTCACGAGTACAAAAAAGCAAGTGTAAAAATGAAATTTAAAAATGATAAATGTAAACATCTTCATCGTCAGATCTATATGTTTGCAAGTAGAAGATGATCTAGATATAAATGGACGAATGTCTAATGTATATGGCAGCTATAAGGCCACTGGCCGGCTGTTATCAGATCCTACGAATCTAAGTATAATATACGTTTTTCCTAATTTTTTCAGTAGATTTTCCGTAATATCTATAAGTGCTGCTACCAAAATTTAAAATTATTATATTATTATCAGACAAACATATATCGATTCACTATTCTCAAGTTTTCATGTGTTAACATATTACAAGCCTAAGGTATCAGGTGTTTCGACCAAAAAATAATCCGAGATTTGCCAAGCGAGTAACGCCAGAGTGACAATACTCACTAGTCAAAATTACAAGTTCAAAAGCACTTTATTATACCATCAACCCCTCTGTCAAACGAAGAGCTAAAGAAACACATTTACACCAACTACTTATCCCGTCCTCAAAAGCTATGCATCCATATAGATGTATACTCCAGTGTATCACTTGAAGACAACGGATACTAGAAGCGAGGAACGAGGCAAAGATCAGTCCTCATTTACCTGAGAAGCGGAAGCTTCCATGAGCCCGTTGCGGATTTGGTCACTGATATCACGAACATGGCCCGGGCCATGAGGAATGAACACAGTGGTGTTCTTTGACGAGTTCCCGAGATCCTTGATCGTGTCGAAGTATTGTGTGATCATGATAAGATCCATCACCTCCTTAGCAGTGGTGCCCGTCACCTTGTGAGAGAACTCCAAAATGTTCTCTCTCAGACCATCAGTGATGGCCTGCCTCTGCCTAGCCACACCAACTCCACCCAGGTACTTGGATTCAGCTTCTGCTTCTGCTTTTTTGACTTGGAGGATCTTTTCTGCTTCTCCCTTGTACACGCTGGCAAGCTGAAGCCTTTGAGCTGTAATCAGAAAAAATATTCAGTACTCGCTTTCAGACAGAAACTAGAGAGGCTACTCGGATACCAATGACCAGCCTTCTTAACAAATAGCTGTAATAAGGGACTTGATGAGAGAACTGAGCATTTTCCCCAACCAACAAGGCATGGGAACTTCAAATTTCGTCTTTAAAACTCGAACGTAAGGAAAGCGTGTGAGAGTTTGTTGTATGGGTCTACCTGCATTAATTTCATTCATCGCTTTGCGCACAGTGTCGTCTGGTATAATGTCAACCATCAGAATATGCTCTATGCTATATCCATAAGCACCCATCACCTATCAAAAAAACACCCACGTCAAAAGGATGGCACCTCAAGCAAGTTGCAGAACTCAGAGAAGAGAGAATGTTTCAAAAGCGGACTCCGTGTTACCTTCTCAAGTTCTTCCAGAACAGATCTAGCAACCTCCCCTTTCTGCTCAAACAGCTCGTCCAACGACATCCTCGGGACAAGCGCTCGAACCACTGTAATAGTAAAACATCGAAACAAATTAAGACAACCATAATTCGAGGTAAGAGGAACAACCAGCTCATGGAAAGAAGTATCACCGTCAAAGACATAAGCCTGAATCTGCTCTTTTGGGTTTGCCAGCTCGTAAAATGCATCATCAGCATTGGCCTTCACAACTCGATACTGAATTGAGCAGAGCATTTGTACAAACACATTGTCCTACATCCAGACAAAGAAACACAACAAATTCTCAACCCCCATATTCATCCGAAAACTTAGGTTTCCTCCTCCCCACTAATCAAAACTCCACTCTAACGCACACAGTGTGACACGCTTTCATCAACATTCAATCAATAACACCCACAGACAACTGATCTCGTATTCGAACGTTGTAAAAGAAGCATATACCGTTCGAATATCCACCCCCATACGTAGAAACAACAGCGCTTCGCTCCAGATTACTCATTTACATGGATACTTCATACAAAACTACCCGAGACGCCTAATCCCCCCCTAGTTAAACACGTCACAATCTCACCAAAATTAAGATCATACAGCAAATCGCAAGCTTCAACTACGACCGGCTTTCCTCCGAGGCTCGGATCAAACGTCAAAAAGCGGGATACCGAGTTCGGATCGTTGTCAGGGACTAGGGTTGGAACCTCAGTGACCACAACAGCAGTAAAAAACATCGATAGGATAACAAACAAAGGAATGAAAACGGCGTGATCGGGGAAGGGAGGTGGGTGGACCTTGGTCTTGGTCTCGATGCGAACGTCGAGAGAGAAGATACGAGTAGAGAGGACGCCGGCGAGGAATCGGCCGGCGAAGGGGTTGAAGAGATGGAGGCCAGGGTACGCCAGCTTCTCGTACCGACCCCACCGCTCGATCACCCCGATGCTCGCTTGGTCAACGCACGCCACGCAACAGCAACTCAGCGAGCTCCCCATCTTTTCCGATTCAGGTTGTTCGTTAATGGCTCCTCCGTCGGTTGGTTACTTAACGAGGTGGAATTTCGCAGGCGGGGACCTTTGGGGTTCTTGTTGTAGACCGCCTCTATGTTGGGCCTAGAGGGTCTAGAACCCAAAACTATAATCGCTAAATAGGCCCATGGGCTCCTAGCCCGCTTTATATCCACGGACCTGACAAACTCTTTTGGGACCCCAAGAAAAACATCTTAATTTTCTAATATTTAAAATTGAGTTTTTAGCTAAATATGTACATTTTTTACTGAATAAACCAAATACAAATGTAGATGAGGTAAATGAAAATGATAGTCACAAGATTCTTAAACCGACATCGAGCATTTTTTAATATTATATTTAATTGTGATATTTTTTTTAAGAAAAAGACGGTGATGAAACTCCATCACAGAAGGTGCCTTGTCAGTTGTCACCAACTTAATGCTTAACGGCCACTAAACGACCGACCATCGTAAGCTAATTTTCTTGTTGCACGCCGTCGTACCAGCTGATCACCCTATAAGCTTATAGGGTACCCCACAATAACACATCAGGTGCACGTGCAAACGCGGGGGCCACATGCTTAGCTGCGTTTTAAATTAAAATTTCAGAAAGTAAAAGAAACTGATTTTGTTAGGCTCGAATTAAACTAATATCAAGATTGTTTTTTTCGAGGCACACCTTCATTCTAATAACGTCGTCTGTTTATCGTCTTCGGAAGTTGAACTGAACTACAATCACTGATACAGTATTTGTAACTAACAAATTTTTTGGATGATTAGATTACTACTTCAGATTAGAATAGACATGACTTTTAAATAATTTTAAGTTTTTCTAACATATATATATATATATATATATATATATATCAATATTGTATTTTTAAATTTTGAAATTTTAAAATGGATCTCTTAAAAGGTAACTTCTTTAGGCAGGTAATCTTTCTGCCGCCGCATGGTGGACATTAGGACACCTAGGCGGTATAACTTACAGGGCCAGGCAGAGAATGGTAAACTAAGTGGGTAGTAGTACTCCTATCTTAGCTCTGGTGCTTTTGGAGTTTTTAGGTTATTCTTCAGTTCTTTTGGATGTAATAAGTGAAACAGTTTATTAATGAATGAAATTATTTTCCCCTAGGAAAAAAACAGATTCCAAACTTTTGAAGAGAAACCTATTTAATATTTATCATGAGAATATTATTTTTTTCAAAAATATCGCCAACTCAAATATGTATTAATGCTGATAAATGCAATGAATCATCAAATATGATGTGATGGGTACTTTCGGACAAATAAAAATCGCTTCAAAGACAGAACACTAAATATCAGAAGTCGGAGCAATGCAACACACGGGTGACACGTAGCATAGCAGGAGTCGACGACCCATGCATCGGTGTCTCTGTCCAGGGATGACGTGGAATCTTTCGCCCACGACTTGTTTATACTGTACACTCCCCATTTCTCATAATTCCTCCGATGACCCCCACGTTCCATGCATTATTTTTTTCGTCGATAATATTTGGTATTCTAACAATTATTGAGTTGATTCATTCAAGCTGAAGCTACGTAGTATTTTTTTAGTGGTGAAAATTTTATTCGAACAACTATTTAGCAGTGTTGCATTACCCCAAAAAATTAATCGATAGTTCTTAGTTAAGTGAGAACAATTATCTTGTAAATTCATTTAATATATTGTAAGTGTTGTATGCATTATCTTGCTAGTTCCTTGGAGCCCAGTTGCAGCCAAAACAATAGAAGAGACTAGTCCTCGCAACTGAACTTGGACTTACCTTTACCTTGTGTTGCACATAATTCTGGTCAGGACCATACCATGAAGAGACCTCACCATGTTCTACAATTGATGAGCCATCTCCATATCAGAATCAGACTGTTGGGACCTTCTTGCTATTGACGAGAGAGAGCGACCAGGGGACATGAACTGGGTTGGATTTATTTGTTGACGAGCTTCAAGGGGAGCAGAGGACGATTCGGATTAGACTTTTTGTTCCAACTTTTTTGTGGCAGAAGTAAGTGAACTTCCCCCTTGAACGTTTCTTCGGCTGCAGCGTAACTTCGCAATCACACGGGGTCTTGAATGTGAGAAAATTGATCAAACTTGTAACCTCTATGTGTCACGAATTATTGTACAGTCAAGCAAAACAAGTTTAATTGTTAGAGTTCAAATATTTAAGAATGTAGTCCTTCACAATAACCATATATTAATAGATATTGATTTTGGATTAAAAAAAATTCTCATGATATTTCCCTACTAAAAATTGTCATATTCTCACGAAAGTACTATCCTACAAGAATATTAAAGACTAAAGTTAAGGAAGCGAATGAGATTACAGATCACAATAGACCTAGTTCACGTTGTGCTTATCGACGACCAACGCAATACTATACCTAATGCATTGATTTCTTGCCTCGAAATACGTTCACAAAAATGAAACACAAAGAAATTAGTGAAACTCGCGCAAATGATAGAATATGTAATTTAATTTAAAACAAAACAATACGAATTTGATATATCTTCAATCATCTTAAAAGAGACTGTGCCCCGAAAATATATACATATGTGATGCATGATTATCGTTACCTCGTACCTTAATTGAATTGAGTTAAACTAATGAGCACAACCCCTCGTGGTAACGTGATTTACTTATATTTAAAAATTCCTTGTAATAGCCCAGCAGGCCCTAACACGATGAATAACGAAACTTAGCGAGTGAAGCGGGGACGAATCCAGTAACCGGCTCATGGATTTTGGGTTAGATTCCCCAACACCGCCTTTTCCACTTTTGATGGCATTCGGACATTATATTACTAATCTTCAAACTATCAACGAAACGCATCTCTTAATCAATTGCATTGGTGTCCGCCCAATGTTGTAATAATTTAACCTAATGGGTCCCTAAATAAACTTATAAATCTTAAACATTAATCTCCAAGCTCTTGAGATGATCACCCATACTATAAAAACAAAAATTAAGTTTGACTAATCGCATTTTGTGGGGTTGTTATATGTTAACGAGAGTAAGACGGGCTAACTAGATTAAGTTGTCTCTAAGCAATGCCGGGGGAACCAACCAAACACATTCCGGCAGATTCCCAATGTCTCCCCGCGTGAACATTACAGCTAATTATCCAATTGATGCTTGGATTATCCAGCATTTAACAAGTCTTCAGCCAATTTATGAAAAAAATTATTATAGTGCCATATATGTGTATTGATATATTTAATCGTTTAATTTATCACTTGGAACACTTAACACTTATAGTGATTCATACCGGTTCACTTTTTAACACTTAAGTTTCACTGAAATGACGGTCTCAATTTTAATATGATTTTGTATAATCATTAGCAACAATTTCATATTTTTAGGTTAATAAATTTTATATGATTTACTTGATTTGTCGTAAATCTTATTACAATTTGGTCTAATATTTTTCTTTTGTTGTACCACTATAAAAGTTTTTTTTCATTAAAAGCGATAGATTTATATTTTCCATTTGTTATGTTACAACCATCGTATCATTTTTAGCTAGATATTCTTCGAACATAATCAAGAACGAATAAGAAATTTGTAATAAGAATTTATACGCAGTATAGAATAATAGATAGTATTGTCTAAACACTTCGAAATTTTTCGAACTAGATTTTTTTTATATAAGTCGAACTAGATCTCATTAAACAATTACGTATCATTTCAGAAATCAACATAGAGACCAGAACAAAAGGCACCGAAAAGGAAAAGACGTAACACTATCCTAAGAGATAAGAAAATCGAAATCTAGATAAATTGAACCTCTTAAAAAAGAGAGATTATCGTTAACAAGGGAAAACAAAGAAAAAAAGATATAGAAAACGACAATAGACTGACACTTGAAAGATTGCTAATGACAGGTTATATGTAGAAACTATAGATTAATTAGGTAGTTAGGGTCTCTAATCACTTGGCTGGTTAGGAGGCAGCTGAGGTGAGGGGGATAAAGAGCAACAATGCCAAGATTGATTATCAATAATGTTAGAAATCCACAGTAACTAATTAGACTGATCAAGTTCGATATTTTTGCTCATCCATTTGATGATTTGATCTAGTTTTTTTTTTGCCACTGAACCTATTAGCCCAAATTTAAATCAAATAAATTGTTTATAGCAAAAATTTAACATTAATTTGAACAAAAAAACTCAAATTCCGAACTTATTAAACTACAACAACTCATTCATTAATGTTAATTGGTGATTGGTCTAGGGCGAGACAAGAATATAGATAGGATCCTTAAGGAAATAAATCAAAAGGGACCGCGACGTATCCTTGGGAAGAAGAAATTTTGTCCCAAAATTCAGTGACAGAAACATTATTGAAGCCCATTCTGGTCGATACCCATTTGGCCACCTTCCAATTTTCTAAACACTGCCAGTTGGATTGGCAGTGATCCCACCACCATTGATCCCTCTTTATTTCTCCAGCCATTATATATATCAATCACACCAGAAGTTGAAAATCTCACCAAATCAATCCACCTCCAAAACATAGAAACCTCAAAGCAAAAAGTTTGAACCAAGAAGAACAAAAATGGCTTGTTGGTCTGCTGAGAATGCCACTAATGCCTTCCTTAAAACATTGAGAATGGTAAGTATATACAAGTTACACTCTCATATTGGTATATGGTGTTATTTTTAACATATTACAAATAATAAATAGTCGAATTCTGTTGATATATATTGTTTGGGTTTCATTTTTCGAAATGTACATACATATATGCTGATATTATTTTTTGACGTGAATTTTAGGGAGAAAATGCACAGGAGCCAGACGTGGCTGAGTTCATCTCGGCACTAGCAGCAGGCAACAATGCACAGTTGATGGTTGTAGCCACGGCCTCCGCGGCTAGCTCCACCACCCTAGCCTTGGTGGCGGCCGCTTATCAAACAGGCGGCCGCGTGGTTTGCATCGTCCATAGCCCCGTCGAGTTGGAATCATCCCGCAGGACCCTAGGTTCCAATGCCAATCACGTCGAGTTCGTCATCGGAGACGCACAAAACCTGCTCCAAACACACTACCCTGAAGCCGATTTCGTCCTCGTCGACTGCAAACTCGGACACCACGAGGGTGTTTTGGGATCGGTCAGGTCAGGAAGGAGGAGAAACGGTGCTCTTGTCGTCGGGTTCAACGCATTATGCCGTGCCAACTCATCATCAGGTGGGTTGAAGACACAGTTGCTGCCAATTGGAGAAGGTTTGCTTGTGACAAGAGTGCCTCCAAGTAACAA
Source organism: Hypericum perforatum (assembly GCA_012979155.1). Taxonomy (NCBI): domain Eukaryota; kingdom Viridiplantae; phylum Streptophyta; class Magnoliopsida; order Malpighiales; family Hypericaceae; genus Hypericum; species Hypericum perforatum. The sequence goes on along the minus strand of SOPF01027077.1, from coordinate 4,270 downwards.
TAACAAGATCGGAACTGGCGGTCGGAAGAGGAGCCATTGGATTGTTAAAGTTGATAAATGCACAGGCGAGGAACATGTTTTTAGGGTCCGGTTGCCTTGTGGGAATAACCAAGTTGAAGCTTGAGTATTTACTCAAAATTAGAAATTTTTAGTAATCTCATCGGATACTTAATGAACCGATTAAATCTATTTCCTTTATCTTGTTGTTGGGGTGTATACTAGATCTACAATAGTTAGGGTATATATTGGCTACCTGGAAATGTATTTTTGTAGAACGGAAAATGCATTTCGAATGGTGTAAATAGTGTGTTATATATATATTTGCAGTTTTGTCCTAGTGGTGAATTTATTCAAAAAAAAGTGGTGAACTTATTTTGCAAAGGACTAATGCCTTTATGTTTCGAATAGCAAGAATCTACTGAACTAAATACGGATCCGCAGCCGTTTGACGCTCACATATCCGAAATCCAAATCTTCCTAACAATAAAATTGTCGCTTATCCTTCTTTTATTTTTGTTAGTATTTATATGTCCTAGAGACAATCTGGATAGGACATTGTACTTGATCAATATTCAGTTGTAATATTAATTTGATTAATAATATTTGGCATTACATAATATGAATATATTATTTGATTGTTTGTATATATGTTCATATTTATGTTCCCATGAACTTATGTTGTTATTGAGAATGTGAGATCTCAGATAATGGTAACATAGTTCTTAAAATAGCCCCAATCGATGATCATCGAGAATGGGATATCGATGATGCAATGGAGATTGGTGTGCGATCTGCATCATATTCTTAGAGTATGTAGTAGTTCTCACAACTACGAGATACTAGGTATTTCATGATGGATGCACAGATATTTTAGAGAGTATTGGTATACCCGACCGAGAAACCGTTTGATTTATTCTATTTACGTGTCTACGGAAATATCGGTTTGTGGAGTAGTGAAGTAGTCCTTTGACTTGAGGTCAATACGCATGACATGTACGGAGTGATGGACCTTAACCATGACCGACGCTTGCACTCCTAACGGAGTAGATATGGCATGTGTTAGGCACATCACGAAGTATATGTGCATGGTAGTTGAGCCAAGAATAGGATTCATTCCTCGAATAGACTTGGAGAGAATACTTGTCTTCTCATAATTAATTGGATCGTAAATCATTGGCCAATGTGCGTCATTTTCAGAATGGTGTCTGAAGTGACGGTATGATCAATTAATAGAATGAGATAATATGATTAAATTATTAGAACAGACACATAATCATGTTCTAGATTTAATCAAGTATTCGTGAATGAAAGGACCGTACCACTATAAACTTCACATTACAGGCAGTTGGAATATCCTCGCAACGTACCTTATATATTGAGATAGTCTGGTTTATTGTCTAGGTTTAGACTAAGACCGTTAGTTTGACTAAGCGCTCAATATATAAGGGCCTATGGGTCACACAACAAGTAGTTCTTATTTACGAATTGAAAGTCGATTAGATTAAATATTGATTTGATCAAGAAAATTTAATCTATAGAGAAATATTATAATTCTATTAGATAGAATTATGATTGTAATTGTTTAATTAAGTTGGACTTAAATAAATGATAATATGTATAGCAAAATCTATTTAATATTGACTCGGTCAAGTATATAATAGATAAAAAGGTTTTTGAAACCTACATTTAATTGATTGGGAATTAATTAATTAATTAATTAATTAACTAATTAACTAATTCCCTACGACAGAAACTTGCTGGCAATGTTTATTGCCTTTATCAATTAAATGGGGGCGGCAGTTGTTAATAGAAAATGGATTACACACAATTGCCATTATCAAATAAAGAATGGAAACCTAATGAATACCTAACTATGATGACGCCGCCCTCCATTTTATAATTGATTATGATAAACAATTGATTAATTAATTAATTGTTAATTAATTAATTAATTGTTGGTTTGCTATATATATGATGGGTTTGGAACACCATAAAACACACCAAAATCATACTTCTCTATATTGTTCTTCGGTTAAGAATTCTCCTAGCGAATTCACGAAGATCACGACTTTCGAGAATTCGTAGATCAGGCTACGTGGATACCATAGTAGAGGAACTGTTCAACGAGAGAGACTTGGTCACGAAGAACATCGATCTACTATTCACTGTAAGTTTATTCTTACAGTTTATTTATGTTATATTGCCATGGTCAGATTATTGTTGGTAAAAATTTTAACTTCCGCTGTTATGACCTTAGAGGTTTATATTCGAAAATTCCAACAATTTTGTCATACTGACCTATAAGTGAACTCGCAATCAAATGAAAATGTGACTAAGGTGGATGACGATAATAATAATGAGATACATAATCTCTGTATTTAACGTCGAATTATTTTTATTTATGTATATCTAACATTAAATTGCCTATGGGCTCCAAGCCTGCTTTATATCAACCAGCATCCAAGAAACCTCGGATAAAGGCCCTAGAACACCAACAGGCTCCGACTTTACGCAAGAACAGGTTCCAGACCTCGGATATATACTATGATCTACTTGATTACGATAATTTTGTTACACTAGCATTGAAAACAAGACAACCCCATGAAATATGTAACATTGTACAACGAAACTACAGTACATCAGGTGCCTTGTCTCCCAACTCAATCATGGCAGAAACCAAATCTAACGGCCACTAATTGATAATCTTAAGCTAATTCGCTACTTGCACGCCTTTCGAGCCAGCTAATCTCCTGCAAAGCAAGTGGGATACCCCTCGCACTTACACATCCATTGCACGTTCAAACGCAGGGGTCACATGCATTACTGCGTTTTATTTTCTTAAACTACATTCCCACTTGCTCAACTGCGTTTTAAATCGAAACTTCAGCAAATAAAGAAACTGTTTTCTTACACTTACATTAAACTAATGACAAGAGACATTTTTTTTTTCAAGACACCTTCTCACTGACAACGTCGTCTGTTTATCTGAACTAAATATCACGCATACATATTTGTAACTATAAATCTTTTTATGATTAATGACTAATTTATAATTGAAATGGATTACGGATTTTAAATAATTATAACAATTTTTTGAAAAATATTTAACAACAACTCAAAACTTCTACTTAGTTTATAACCATCAATTACCATTTATATGGTGCAACATTGTATCCGCATAGTTACGCATATTTAATGTACACTTTGATGTTTATTGACGCATATTTACTAGAGTTTTTCACATCTCCAACATTTTAACTCTAATCTTTATCGTTCTTCACTTCGGCGGTTCGGCCTTTACTTGAGCTATATCTCAACATAGTTGTTGTTAGTGACTTATTGTCCAACGAAATTATGGGGAATTAAATAGGATTTCTAGAGTTAAGGTCTACATACATTAATATTACATATTTATTACTTTTTAGAAAATTCAGCCAACTCTAATATATAGTAATAGGCATTGGCTAACCGGATATGAAGTGGGTCTTGATTTAGCAATCCCCACCCAACTTTTGGAGAAGAAAATCGCTCCAAAGACAAAACACTAAATTCAGAAGTCGAAGGAATGCAACACCGTGGTGACAGAAAGTATAGCAGAAGTCGACCCATGCATCGATGTCTCTGTCCAGGGATGAAGTGGGATCTTTCACCCACGACTTGTTTATACCATACACTCCCCATTTCTCATAATTTCCCCGATGACCCCCACGTTCCATGCATTTTTTTTAATAATATTTTATATTCAAATAATCATTGAATTGATTCATTCGAGTTGACGTTAAGTAAGATTTTTGAATAGTGATAATATTCTTCTAACAATTATATTCTTCTAACAATTATTTAAGAAAATATCTCTTCATTGGAGTAGTAAGGCCGTGTTTATGTGCCAAAACGTTAGGCAACAACAATTTGACGATTAGACATTTTCTATAACCAAGTATCTTTACATATTATAATTTTATAATGTTGGAGATACATAAAAATTTATACATAACTTCCCAAAAAGTTTAAATTTATTTTTGGCTATATTGGCACGAATTCATTCTTGATTGATTAAAGTGTCTTTGTGTTGTACTCAATTTCCATTGTATGCATTATCTTACTAGTTCATTAGGACCCAACTATAGCCAAAACAACAGATAGAGACTAATCCTCGCAGCTGCACTTGGACTTATCTTGTGTTGCTTATAATTCTGGTCAGGACCATACCATAAAAAGGCCTTCACCATGTTCTACAATTGATGAGCCACCTCCATATCAAAATCAGACT
>SOPF01027076.1:0-19433 GCA_012979155.1 Hypericum perforatum | reverse complement strand
AGGGGGAGGAATGGCAGCGAGGGGGAGGAGGGGCGGAGGAAGGACGGAGGGGGAGGAGGAGAGAGGGAGAAAGATGGGGGGAGAATGAGGGGGGAGGAGGAGAGGGGGAGGAAGGGGAGAGAGGGAAAAAAATTTCTAGGGGGATTTTTGAAATATACTAAATAAGTTAGGACTAAAATATAAAAAAGATTAGGTTTAGAGTAAATTTAGGTTCGGGAAGCCACACAAGCCTAAAAGTGAAATGATGATACTAACATCAGGACTCGTTTGGTCATTTTCTAACGATAGGATCATATGTCAAAAACCATAAAATCACATGTACTAAAATTATACTTTTCCCAATATTTTAACCATGATGCTCAACTTTCGATTGTGGTGAGAGATTTGGTAGATGTGATCGTTTTTTGTTATTTTTGGTTGGTTCTGAATGGTAAGTAATTAAAAAATTAAAATAAATGTAGAGAGATAAAATCTCGAGACAAAATATAATTTCTTTCAAAAATTCAAATGTTGATAAGGAAAATAAGAACAATTAGGGATACATTGATTGAGTAAATATTTGTTTAATACAAATTATACTCTTAAACTTTAATAACTCTTCAGATAAAAAATTTAAAGCTTAAATCTTCATCTAATGATCAATAAATAATTTTCATCACGGGAATTACATTTTAAACATTTTTGAATCCATTAACAAAAACTAATTCTTTTATTTTTAAATCATACTCAGCACATTTATTGTGATAAGCATGATTTTTTCCCTCAAATTCCTAAGTATGCAGTTACTTACGGTACTCAATTTATCTGCGACATGCCCCGTTTTCTATCACTCACGAATTCTTAAACAATAATTTTTTACATCATTTTAAGTGGAATACAAGGAAGAGTAACCAATAATACTTTGATCAATTTAAATGATTTAAGTTTATAAAAGTAAATAATTATATATTTAAATCAACTAGTAAAAAGATTCTTTCAATTTAACTAACAAAAAATATCATTGTTGAGATAGTTTTACTAGAGTATTCAAATATTTTATTAGATTCAAATATAAATTAATCAATTTGATGATACCACCAAATATTAATTTTGATAAAAAAAAATCTATATAGGTCCAAGGAAATCTTTTTTAAGCAATTAGTGAAGTACTTGCATTGAAATTGGTACATCTCGGCTTCTTCTTTATAGGAGAGTGCCATTTGTATGGAGAATTGGATTCCGCTCTCATTTTCACTTTATTTCGACTTTTGCTAGTGTAGCTTGGGATACTACTAGAGACATGAGCATCACTTTGAACATCACTTTGAGCATCTCTATGAGCCTCACCTAAGAAAAAGTTATATTGTATTTATTAGTTTATCTATTTTTTATACCACATTACTTCCAAATATTAATTAGACTAATCAATAGATGTTCAAATTTGGAATGAATTTTTAAAATTTTTTTAATGTGTTAGAATTTTATAAACAAATACTTAGCACTGATTCATTTTTTTAAAAAATGAACTCAAAATTTTGTGATTAAACTAAAATAAAATCATCATTGACTAATATAAAAACTTGTTAGTATCCATAATATTATTTCATTAGTTTATATTTGTACCTAATCCACATAATTGACTAATTAAAATTTGAAGGTTTTAAAATCAATACAATTTCCCAATTATCATTCAGTATTGATGCACCTCCAACTAAAGACATAGTTTAACTTTGAACCACTCCAGATCTAATGACTATTTATACGAAATATTTTATTTATCCAAGAAAAGGTTGTTGATAATAAATGCTTCATTATGTTCACCATTATCGACATTAGAATATGCCGAACCTCAATTATTACGTGTTTTGTATTCTCCGTAAGTTTCTAAACTCCCAAAGTAAGGACGATTCCTCTTGTATTAAATTCATTTTGGACCAATTAGGTTCAATTTGGATCCCGCACTTTTGCATCGGAAGTCAACGATGCCAAATTCTGACCAATTACATCCGTAGGACTCTGGAGAGGCTTCAATGTGACGGAAAGATCGCCAACAAAGACTAAACAGATTCTTGTTTTTATCCCAAAGAAAATACTATATCATCCACGTCAGTCGGTGAAATCTAATTTTCGTTATTTCTCACACTAGAGAATTCACTACAATAATTTTACATTAATTTCATGTCAGATATGATGTTTTTAAATATATTTATTGTATCAAATTCGGATATAAATTTCAATGAATTTAAAAAATATTAACATTAATTCTGAACCTATAAAATACATGGAATTACAAATTAGGGTTTTTTTAACTATTCATGCCAAATTATAGATTTAGTACCCAATAAAAAAATTGCATAAATGGAGTTCGTCGAGAACTTTTCCCGTCTACTGGGACCAAAAGACGGATTAAATATCCGGACGAACTAGTAGACGGGTTTTTTCACCGTCTACGCGGAGATGGGAAAAAAATCCGTTGACTAGTTCGTCTTCCGTCGACTAGTTCGTCCGGGGTATTTAACTCGTCTTTTGGTCCAATAGACGGACAAAAAACCCGTCTTTTGGTCATCCAACTACCCGGGTCCCAGCAATCTGAACTAATGATCGCAAAGTAGTCCGTAGATTTTTTATCTACCAATAGACGGGGTCTTAACCCGTTTTTTGGTCAAAATTGAGCCTATAAATACAAAACATGAGCTTCCAGCAATATAATAAATATTTCCTTAAATCACAAGTTGGTGTTGCCGTTCGAGTGAGCGAGCGAGTCGAAGCTTCTTCAAGTAGTACGTGAGAAATTATGTTATTTTACGTTTAGCTATGAATTTTTTAATTGTTGTTATTAATTTTGTAATAATCATTTGATTTTGTGGATTAAGATTTTATGCTAGTTGTATAACTGTCGTTGATTTTGTAGATGAATTTGTATGCTTGGAATGTATTATTGATAATTTATTATCAGAGTGATTGAATCGATGCTTGAATTAGGTTGAAATTTAATTTGACCTCTATTTTTGTTTAATTTTATGATGTAGATCTATATAAGAATGTCTCGGAGAATTGTACGAGTCTTATGAAATACGATAGAATAGTTAAGAAAAATAGGCTAACTAGTTTTGATTACGAATGAGGATATAAAGTAAGGTTGAAATTTCATGAAGATATGTTAATGTACGAGAGATTATGACTGGTTGAAAAAGTCTCATTGGATGATAACGAAGAAATAAAATCTTTGATATTTAGATGTCCCAGAGCTTCAAGAAAGTTTTGACAAGTTATTATCGAAGACGAGGAAGATGTTGCGAATATGGTACAAATGATGGTAAATATACACGGAGTAGAGGCAAGAGAAATTTTGCTAAATCTGATTGTGGAGAAGAGCACACGTGAGGAATATGACCCAATTTCCATCCATGAAAGTCAATCAGACGAAGAAGATAACATGGGCTTGGATTCAAATACTCCATATGCAATAACGAACTTGGACTCAGAATATGACGAAGAAGAAGAGGAGGCAGAAGAAGAACCAGACGAGGAAGAAGAAGAGAACAACGAGGAAAGTGAAGAAGGAGGAGGATTTCAGCTAGACCAAGAAGAAGAATCATGTTGGTATGCACAGCTTTCCATTAGTGAGTGTGATGAATAAGCAGCAATTTCACTAACTACGGCTACAGGGTCGTAAGAATCCTCAAACTATCGGAGGATAATGGCATTCTTGATTGCACAACCTGGGGTCAATCTGACCGAAGTACTGAACACACATCTCTGGCCAATCAGGCGGTGACTGCTGCCCCATTAGTGGGATGCCATCGATAGGAAGTACATACAATACAGTGACGTCCTGAAGTGTGATGGTCAACTCTCCCCTCGATATGTGGAACGTATGTGTCTCTGTTTGCCACCGCTTCACTAATACTGTAATAACGGATAGTTCAATCGCAACGTGACCGATGTACCAGAAGTCCCAAAAACCTGCAGCTTGCATGTACCCAATAAACGCCATGTTCTCCACTGGTCTCTACTGCCATCTGCGTCGATAGATCTTCAGGATCGCATCCACATCAAAATTGTCACCACTACCAGATCTCTCTACATTCCGTATTGGCTGTGACCGATGGACTTCTTGCAGCTTCAATAACGACCGATCAACAAGACATCCATCGCTAAAGATATATGCGTAATGGTGTGACGACATGTCTACGGAACAAAATAAATCAACGACATACATGATTAACTAACAATGCACATATTATATATAATTAACTACACAAAAAACATAATTACACAATATACATCATATAACTACATTAAACAAATTCGCTATACACAATCGTAACAAAATTAAATCACCCAACCTAATTAAACAAATTCGCTATATACAAACATAACCAAATTAAATCACCTAACCTAATTAAACAAATTTGCTATACACAAACTTAACCACATTAAATCACCTATCCTAATTTACTATTTCACTATATCACCTAACCTAATTTACTATTTCACTAAATTGCTTACCTAATTAACCAAATTAACAACATAATTAACTAAACTAATTTTAATAAAACAAACAATTAAGCAACTTAGCCACATAATTAATCAAAGCTTCAAACTTTCACTTAGGCTCTAAATAAACCATGTATCCCTGAATCAAGCATTAAATAATAGGGGCAGAAACATAAATTCCACAAAACCCAAATCAACATGGAAATTGAACCACAAAAGAGGATAGGGGTTACCAGCGGGGTGGGGCGACAAGGCGGGCTAAGGCAGGATGGACGAGGAAGAGCGGGGTGGGGTGCGACAATATGGAGTGCGAGGTGGGGTAGGATGGGCCTGGGCCAGCAGGGAGGGGCGGTGCGATGGGGCGGGAGGAGGGGGGATGGGCTGGTAGGCAAGGGGTAGGAAGAGCATGGGTAGAGTTCATCGGAGATGTCCGGAGAGTGTGAGATAGTCGGAGAGCTTTGGATCTAGTGGTTGGGAAGCTTTGAATGGTCAGGGATGATGAAGTGTCGGGATTTTTTCCTGTCTTTTGTTTTTAAACACAGAGCAGACCAATAGACAGGTATTTTTCCCATCTATTGGCCCGGTAGTTGAATAAATTATTTGTCTACACTGATAGACGGGTTTTTTTGTCTATGTGGAGACGGGTAAAAAATCTGTCTATTGGTGTAGACGGATAATTTATCCGTCTATCAAACTAGTAGATGGGTAAAATAGCTAGAGAACACCAATTTTGAAATTTTTTTGGGGTACTAAAATGGTAATTTAGCATGAATAGTAACACCAAATAAAAAAATCTACAAATTACATAATTAGCTATACGTAATTTAAATTAAAATACCTAGAATTTATGGCTTAGGATTTAGGATTAAGATTTATGGTTTGAGATTTAAGGCTTTAGGTTTAGGGTTTACATTAACTTACATAAAATTTTTAAATTATAAATTACATAATTATATATAATTACATATGTACATAAAATTATGTGATTATCTTCATTTTAACAAATTACAATCAAAATTACATAGTTACCTTGTTCGAGCATAGATTATATGATTCCAACCTAAATTATATATAAATTTTCAAATTACATAATTATAATAAATTAAATATTTTTTCTTAAATTACATAATTTAAACCACATAAAATAGATTATTAAATACAAATAGTTTTACAAAATTATTGAAAATATAAAAATATTAGTTCGAACAAAATGGTGCAAAATATTATGAAGAATTTTTAAATTTTTTAAATTGTTTTTAAAATGTTTCAAAAAAATAATTCAAAAAAGTTGCGTGGAGAAAAATGCCGCGTTCGAATCACCGTGTACCATGCGAACGATCTGCCAGTATAGTGCGGATGTGCAGAGAGGATTCTTGACACGCAACTCTCTGTGCGTTCTATGAAAAACGCAAAGTCCTTTTTAATAAACATTCGCAACGTAGGATAGGTGGATCACATGATCCCCTACAAATGGTCTTAATTCTTCAGATTCGCATCTTGTTTTAACTCTGAGAACTTATTTTATAATGAACTAGTAGAAAAAAATCCTAAATGGCTATATAAGAATGGTAGAAATAGTTTCAAGAGGCTAGTCCCTTCAAATTGTTAAAACATTCATTAATGTAAAACACAGTTAAGATTAATTGTCACGCCCCAAACTTTTGACTCGCCGTCGAATTTTTTACCTTTTATGGGGTCGCTAATGTATATTTTGGATTATGTAGATTGGGAGGTCCTAACCTTTTTAAAAGGATAAAAGCAAACCTTCATATGTGGGCTGGGATGCTGCGCGTTATCATCCTGGTGTTCTATCTAAGCATGCACTATAGCTCTCGTTTGACTAAGTTATTATCAATAATCTGCTTGCTTCCGAAGTAAATTGGATGATTATGAACGAAGTATGTTTGTCTCTTGTATTCAACTCTTCTCAGATGATTAATGGAAAAAGGTTAGAAGATCCCCTTACACATCATTTTCTACCAAGAGAGTAAATCTTCATCAGCTTAGATGTAGATCTCGGACAAAAGTAACTCTTTAAGCTCATAAAAGGTTCATTGACTAAGTCCTCCAAATAATAATGTAAATTAGGAATTTTTTTGGCAAGATAAAATTTAGACGAAATAGTCTAAATTACGGTACTTATATATAATTAAATTTTATTTGATTTTTGAAAATAAAGGTTTTCATTTTCTAATACTAGAAATTAAATCATTGATGTTCATAAAATGAAGTATGACCCATTATTATTCTATTTAATTAATAAGTACATTGGCTGTTGTAAAATACAAATTAGTTTATACGATGTAAAGTGAAAGACTAAATTGATTGTTTAAAGTTTGAAATTCAAATCAAAAGAGGAGGGATCATTGCTCATTATTCATGTGTCCACCACCATCTTACTATTCAATTAAAGTATGAATATTTTTACTATTTGTTCGGGTGAAATTTTTTTGTGGATAAATATTTTTATTAAATTTGACAAGATTTTCCATTGATTTTCATCAAGCAGTGAGGAATAATTTTTGCATCTTTACATGTTAAAGATCTTTTCTGTATGTTATGATAACCCATGATGGGGTATTATTCATGAGGAGGCTGGGCTTGGAAATTGACCATAGTGCACTTACTTTCTTTTTCTTAATAGTGGAAATCGCCATTTTTTAATCCCTTATTAAAAAAAAGGGAAAATTACCCTCAGGCCCCTCGGGTTTGCGAAAATTCGTGTTTTAGCCCCCTTATTTTTTTTTATTATCATTCAACCCTTGAATCTTGTCAAAAGTGTATAATTTAGCCCCTGTCGCCGGAATCCGGCGATTTCTCCGGCGAAATGGCACCTAAGATTACTAAAATACCCTTTTCATTTAAAAAGTAAAAAAATATATTGAAACACAATCGTAATTCGTATTGAACTGAAATTTTTCATGAAGCATCCTAAAAATATACAAGATTTACGTAAAATATTTCAGAAATTTTTGAGGTACAAAAGTATTTTTTTTATTTTCCAACGTGCCAAAATTTTGTAAAATCATGTAAAATAGAAAATTTGTTTAATTGAGCTAAAACTTGTCCCATGTGTCTTTTAGCATATTTAATGAATTTAGGAATCAAAAAGTCTGGATTCTCATGAGCCAATTTTGAAAAAGTCTGTAGATACCAAAAATATAGAGTTTTAATTTATTTTTTTACTAAAAATGGAGTCTTTAGTAAAGATGCTAAAGGAAACATAGAACAAGTTTAGGTTCTAAATTCACTAAATATGCTTAAGAACACATGGGACAAGTTTAAGCCCAATTAGACAATTTTTCTATTTTATATGATTTTACAATATTTTAGCAAGTTGGAAAATAAAAAAAATATTTCTGTGTCTCCAAAATTTCTGAAATATTTTACGTAAATGATGTATATTTTTAGGATGCACCATGAAAAATTTCAGCTCAATACGAGTTATTATTGTGTTTCAATTTATTGTTTTACTTTTTAAAGGAAAAGGGTATTTTAGTAATCTTAGGTGCCATTTCACCGGAGAAATCGCCGGATTCCGGCGACAGGGGCTAAATTATACACTTTTGACAAGATTCAAGGGTTGAATGATAATAAAAAAAAATAGGGGGGCTAAAACACGAATTTTCGCAAACCCGAGGGGCCTGAGGGTAATTTTCCCTAAAAAAAACCCTTTTACTTGTTCTTGCAACACTGCAAGGGTCAATGCCAAACTTTATGCCGTTTTGTTGACGATTTCTAATCACAGTCGGTCACAGGGCCCCACCAAATTTTGTCTGAGATTCCACACAATGACATGTTACACACAGTGACATGTTACGAGTTAGACCGTGAGAGTCCGACCGCTCTATTTTGGACCGCAATATGTCTTATTAAAAAAATAGTGAAGACACAAATGTTTAAATACGATACGATATAGTACATTACTGTAATCCTATATTTTCTATGTAAATCTATATTCTTAAAAGCATATTTTTAGTGATTTATGATGTAGGCATTATTATATTTTTTATTAGGCACGATATGCAGCATATGACGATGGAGGACTTGATATATAATTTATTTATGATATTATTGAAATTCTGCAGAATTACTACACATAATTATTACACTTCCAAATATTTCTTTATAAATATGATAATATCATAATTGGTAACCGTCTAATTGATCTTGATTAGTCCAACTAAACACATCTAAAATGGAATTCTCAACAAACTGAAGGCCCATTCTGAAGCATCAGAGACTGTGAAGTATACTGTAATCGTATTTAACATCATTAATTATATAGCATCATTAATTGTTTGTATGACAAGAAATATAGATAGATTGTGTTAACATTTTTTTTTCAAGCCATATCAATATTTTCTTCATGCAATAATAGTATATTTTTATGTTCTTTATTTTTCTAAAAGTGAAATTTTTTTATATAATACTGATTCATATGAGTTTTTTTTACTTTGATCTTCTGATTTTAGATTTTTTCAAAACAAAATCACCATGTATATATTTGTGTTTTTATTTTTTTAAGAGAACGACAATTCTTTCATGTAATATCGGTTTCTGTGAGATTTTTTTCACTTTGATCCCGTTATTTTTGAATTTTTTTTAAAAAAATTCCTTAAGGATTAAAAAAATAGTATTTCTAATCTAATCCACCCTCATAGCACCATATACGTCATATTCGAACAACAACTCATAAAAACGGCATTTTTGTTTAACCCGAAATTACAAACTTGTTATCAACCTTTTTCTTTTTTAAGCCAAGAGAAAGAATTGTTCCATAGATCAGAATAATCAGATTATAACAATCTGAGCTTCATACAGATATAAATTAACAAAGATATAGGTAACCATATAGGATAAAATTAAACCAATTTGATAAGCATTACAACATAATAAGTGCCTCATTGGAAATAATCTCCCCCAACGTTGACAATAATAATAATGATGATGATGATAATAATAATAATAATAATAATAATAATCATCATCATCATCATCATCATCATTATGAATTTTTTTAAATAAGAATATAAAATATAGGAGCCAGAAGACATTTTGCCTAAATTAAATGCCTAAAACATAGCAACCTTAATGTGAAAAATGTATTATTTGAAAAAAGAATATAGGAAAAACCATATTTTTATATACTGTTTATTATTATTATTGTTATTATTATTATTATTATTATTATTATTATTATTATTATTTCTGATATATAATAATCTATATACGATTGTTACATCATTATCCTTCTACAAAATTACGCCACATAATTACCAATCACTAATCCATTTTCAGTTAGCAGTCAACCCTTTGCTATCGCAATTAGCAACCATCCAATTACTTCCCCCAATTTACTTTTTAATTTAATTTAGTTAGTAGCCTACCTTTAAAAGGAGCGTGGTGGTCAAACCCAGCGAAGGGGCGTTATAAACTTAGAACTAAGACACCCAACGCCACCGAAGAACAAAAATAAAAACACTACCAAACTGACAAACCCAACACAACTCAGCCCTTCGCTCTCTTGTCCTAAAGAAACAAACTTCTCTCTCTCTCTCTCTAATTTTTTCCATCTTCTCTTCGAAATGGAAACCTCAGTCTACCCGCCGGCGAGCCACCACCACCACCAACAGCCACATCAGCTGCCGTCGCCGACGAGCCACGTCAGCAGCAGCAGCTCCTCCAACGGCCAAACAACCCCTTTAACGCCGAACAGCCCCTACCCCACCACTTTCGTCCAGGCCGACACGGCGTCGTTCAAGCAGGTCGTCCAGATGCTAACCGGTTCGCCCCGACCCAGACCAACCACAACCACCCAACCAGACCCTCCCGTATCGAACCGGTCCGGTCCCCACCACCATAGCATCCCTCCGATCAAGTCCATCCCCAACAAGAAGGCGTCCAACTCCTCGGGGTTTAAGCTCTACGAGCGGCGGAACTCTCTCAAGAACTTCAAAATCAACCCGATCTTCGCTCCCGGGTCTGGTTCCGGGTCGGGTTGTTTCTCCCCCGGCGATATCCTCTCCCCGAGCATCCTCGACTTCCCGTCTCTCGCGCTCAGCCCCGTCACCCCTCTCGTCCCGGACCCCTTCCCGTCCTCCGACGAGGAGAGAGCGATCAAGGAGAAGGGATTCTACCTCCACCCCTCGCCGGCGACGACTCCCAGGGATAGCTCCGGCGGGAGCGAGCCTCCCCGCCTCCTCCCGCTCTTTCCGGTGACGTCCCCCAGAGTTTCTTCAGGTTCGTCGGCCAATATTCCTCCGGCTTCCTCTTCTTCGTCTTGATGATTATGGTGTTAATGATAATGATTAAGGGATTAAAATTAATAATAATTAATGTCCGATTTTAGTGCTGTTGACTTTTTTTAATTACTGTAACGGACGGGGTTATTGTTGTATATTTTCTATCTCGGGGTTGAGGATTTTTATGAGCCGATTTTATTAGAGGAGAAAAAGAGGGACGAAGGTCTCGCCTTTGTAATTTGTTGAATTATCTGGATCGGAAAATTGGTGGAAAAATTGAGAAAAAAAGAGAAATGAAAAGCCCCTCTTGGTTTCATCGATTTCGAAATTATTTTTTTTTGGGTGTTGCTTTCGGATTTTGTTTTGCTTGTTTGACCGGTCTGTTTCGTCTTTCCCTTTTCGTGAGCGTTAATTATCTTTTGACCACTTCTAATTTTGTTTCCTTTTCAAGTGCGATTAATCTATGAGGTGGTTAGGAGATAGGAATTCTAGAAGACCACCACATTATTCATTTAATGAAAAGGGTTATATCCGTAGGAGAGTGTTCAATTTGGATGAGTTGACATCTATATATTAATTAGTCTTTCGAGGTTGTTTGGTTTGGGTGTTCGACCCTAATTTTGTTAAGCTTTGAGCTAAGATCGGACGAGTTCTTCTGTAGTTGAGAGTGGTGAGAAAGTCAAATCTTTCTCCGGAGACTCTCTTTGTCTATGAGATTTTTTGAGGGTTTATTTTGTGTTCTGGTTGATCGGTAATAGTCGTTCAATTTCTTATTTTTTTTAATATTTAGTAACTGCATTGAATTAAATTGAATTGAATGAGGCAAGTCCTAGTTGCTCCAGTTTCATTGCTTTCAAGCCACTAATGCCACTGGGCGAAGGTGTAGATGAATAGTTTTAGTGAGGGTAAGGAGGAAGGTGGAACCATTGAAGATGAATAGTTAGTTATAGATGAAAAGTTCTATTCAGTTTAGATGCAATTCAACTCTTTTGGTATTCAGAGTTTTGAGATAAATTTTGTTGTTGTTGTTTTTGCAATAATATATTTTTATTCGTAAAGTTTCAATTTAACAAGTGTTAAAGAGAATCCAAATATTTCCGAGAAAAAATGCAGCTTCTATCGTTTTTTTTCCTTCTGGGCTAGCTGTCGAAAGGCAGGAGGATAATTGGGGCAAAGAATCTGGACCTTCTAATTTGGCTGGATTTTTTTTCCCAAGTGGAGGCGGAAGATGCCAAGTTGGGGGGTAAAAGCAATTATTTTCAATGGAATAAGCACCTCGGACTTCTTTATTACATCCATCATCATCATCCTTACCACTTGGTATTAGTACACCACAAGCCTGGTCTAACTTCTTTTTGGCTTTGCCCTGGTCTTTGGTGCTAGATTAATGGTTACCATCATGGGTCGGTTCAGAGAATATAAAAAAAGGCTAAGTGCACTTATTAGTTACAAGCAACATACAAACAGCCTGACCCTCGGAAAAAAAAAATTCCGTTACGTTATTTTGCGTTTTGACGAATTCACATCTAACGAATTAAAATAATACTAATCAAAATTGCAATCTTAAATAAGGTCTCCATGTTTATTAATGTCAAACAATGTTCAACAATGAATGTCAGATATCAAATAAAAAGATATGATTAGTTTTGGATAACATTCTCTGTGCCGAATTTTTGTTTTTGGTTGATAATAATTCAGAAAAGTTGTGTTGGTTGCTAATAAAACTTTTATTAATCCTAAAAAAGTAATTAACCATTATGTGATGAGACCGACATAGGCGATTACCTCATTGGACTTGGTTGGTTTAATTGGTTGATATCGCTTAAAGCAAACTTCTAGATTACAGTTTTTTAGATTAATTTTGCTACAGAAGATTGGAGTGTTCTTTTAGCAAGTCCTAGATACCAACTACATGTACCATTTATGTGAAGCTACATTAAATTTTGCTTTTAATCGAAACTAAGAAAATAATATAGATTTGTGATCTACAGGTTCTAGGATTAGATTTATTGGTAAACGTGAGCTGGTGCGCCGTTGTTATTTAGGGTTTCCGATGCCAAGGATCTCCCAATTCGATGTCACAAGAAGCTTTCAAGGCATCTTGTGATGAAGTAGGTTAAAAAGCAGCTATATTTTTTTGGGAATGGTTAAAAAGCAGCTATAGAAACCCTGTAAAATGTACAGTGCTCTAGTTTTATACAACAATTGAATCTTTTAATCAAAGATTCGGTTCTAGACCATGAATGAAAAATGTTAAGTTACTAACTTTTTCTAGTGACTAGTTTACCGTCCAATTTTATTTTGATTAGTTTGATAAACTTTTTATAATGAAGTCTCAGCCAAAAAGTTTCTTAAACGTTAGTATCCTCCGAGTATTAAACATTAAGAAAATTGCACCCACTTTGAAAGACACTTTATTTTAAATAAAATTGTGCTTATTTGTTTTGTGAATTCATGCTATCTAGAGTTGATATGGTCGAGATTTATTTAAGAGTATTTTATCTAACTGAGTCTTTTACATTCGAAAGATTTAAATAAAAAATTTATTAAGTAAATCAAAATTTATTATCAGTTGGATCAATTTCTATTTAATTGAGATAAATTTTGTACATGTGATTTGTTGCTTCTTTGATGGGTGGTCACCGGCTTATTGAATATTTTGACCTAGCTGTGTGTGTGGGGATCTGATTTGGACGTGGAGGAAGAAAATCGATTTCGTGGTCTTGATGAGTAATGACCTAAGACTACCGCATCAAGTGGGATGCATGTTCCCGCGAGAGTAGTACTCATCGGTTCATGTACACACACTCAGTTTTTCTTAACCATAATAGTTATTTCGTTACAATATCATATTCTTAATTTAAATCATTTTTATGTTAATTCTATCTTTTTAAATACAAATAAACATACAAAACTCGAATATGATTTTGAATGAATTTAAAAATATTAAAATTAATTTTAAATCAACAAAAATAATCATTTTAAAAAAATAAAAAAATAATTATAAATAATTTAAATTACAAATACATAGAGTTACAAATTATATAATTTACTACAAAATTAAAAAATATAAATTATTGTAGATTATAAAATTAACTACGACTACCAAATATATTCAATAAATTTTTTCTTAGAATGATGTGAACTTCTCTGTTTCTTAGAGCAATGTGAACTTTTCTAATGCAATGCGTTCAATAGAGTTTTCATAGCTGATAGCAATTCTGTTGGTGCTGGGTCTATTCTCAAAAAAATATTTTGGTTGTTAAGGGTCATTCTATCTTGTTCATTTTTCACTATCATACTATCATATTATGTAGTATGATACATGATACTATAACTTTTTCAATGAATGTGAGTTCCCATAAAAGACATGGATTTTTTATACGTGCAAAACGAATTTGAAGAACTCCAAATGCTCTATCTACATCCTTCTTGATGTTCAGCGAACATCTTGAGTTTCAGGTTTGTTAAAGTTGTAACTAACTTAACAAAGATAGCACATTGTTGATAATATAACAGTTTTCTACGTGTGTTGTTAACAGTGTAGCTCACTTGGGGTACTCGACCTTGCAATACATTAGTAAAAATGTGAAACATTTGCATTACATTGATATCATTGCACATAACTGATGTTCCAAAAAAGGCATATCATATTTATAAGTCATATGAAGCAACCGCATCCAATATGATTATTGTATTTCGACTTCTTCTAGAATATTGTCTAGCCCATGCGATGGACAATTTTTTCATTCCCAATACATGCAATCAATGTTGTCTATCATGCATGGGAATTTACGTTGTTTCCCTGCATAGAGTAATCTTATCATATCTTATTTATTGAGTTTTCTCGGATACTTCGCACCAAAGCAAGATGCGATATCAATTCTCAAATATTCATTTACGGCATCAGTTGTTGTCCCATATGCGAGAATTCTCATTGTTTATCAGTCACATTTTTGTTCTGCTTAAAATATGAATCAACAATACTTATCGCCTTCACTATTTGAAGGAACAAAAGTCTCCGCATATGAAATCTATGTTGGAATATATCATTTCTATATGTTGGCAAATGTCGGAAAAATAGCCATTCACCAGCTCATCACCAACTCCTAGCTCCTTATTGATAGTACTCATTCGACGTGGAGTAAAACTCTCTTGGCCAACACGAATAGCTTTTAGAAACCCAAAAATTGGCTTCAATTTCAACTTGCAATTAATACATAAAGTTGGCCAAATAATTATCAAAAATATAATATGAATTTAAACTGAAATTAGAGTTAGATTCAGAACTTTGAAAAATATGATTGATATCTAGAAAAATATCATAAGGATGATTACAGAAATATGAGAGAACTATAAAAAACGAGAGAGCTTGTAAATTGGTGAGAAAAAATGAAATAAGAATGACATTTATTTATACAATTTTAAAATGATTGTTAGTCATATAAATTTTACGCAATTTTTGAATCATATTAATTAGATATAAATAATTTTATAAAATTATTAACAATATTAAAAAAATTTATTCTAAAAGAATAGTACAAAATTATACTAATTTTTTTTAATTTCTACAAAATCTGAAAAAATATATTAGGTAAATTTTTTAAACAATAGATTAAAAAAATAACATTAACCAATCATCTTGTACAACGTGCGCGAGAGCATTATCATATCGCAAGAACACTATGCGTGCTAAACTAATCCGCGTACGGATTGGTCAACCCTAGCAGGTCACGCCCCCATGCCGTGGCCCATGGGTATTGTAACTTCTAAGTTGATTAGAATTCCAGCCACAGTTTGGATCTTTTCTTTTATGGACCCCACTGAAGTAGGGGTGGGTAGATTTGGGAGAGTGAAAGAGAGAGACCGAGAGAGGAGGTTGTTGAGTGGTGGCGAGGAAATTTGGGGGTAGCGATCGTTGCCCCAGGCCAACGATCGTTGCCCCAGGCCAGCGTATGCTGGGGTTTGGACAGGCTTGGACCTAGTGACCGCTGGGGGAGGCCAGTGCCCACTGGGAGTGCTGCGGCAGAATTACCTAATCAACTGGGGATTATTTTTTGAACTCCTAGTTCAACCTAGATAGGTTTTCTTGTACCCCAAATATAGTCTACTATATAAAGGCATGTTACTAAGGTTATGTAATGCTTTGTGACTCGGTTCTCATCAATAAAAATTCTCCTTTCTCGCCATGGACGTAGGCAATAGGCTGAACCACGTTATATCTTATGTCGTGTTCTTTTTGCAATATTGTTCCTGCATTGGTGTGTGTTCCTAACAACTGGTATCAGAGCTTTCAGTGAGAGGAAGATGGATGGCATGAAGTTTGCTCTTGTGAAGTTTGATGGTTCGTCAAATTTTGAGTTGTGGCAAAGGCGTATTAAGGATATCCTCATGTAACAAGGGATGGTTATTGCACTCTCGGAGAAGAAGCCCAAGAAGATGGAGGACCAAGAGTGGAAAGAGATGGAGGCCAAGGCGGTGGCGATAATTTGCTTGTGCTTGGTGGACAACGTAATGTATCACGTGATGGATGAGGAGTCACCAGTTGAGGTATGGAAGAAATTGGAGGCAAGGTATATGTCTAAGTCTTTATCGAATAAGCTTTATCTTAAGTAACGGTTGTACGAGCTCAAGATAAAGGAGGGCTCAGATTTGAGCCAACATATCAATAGTTTTAGTCAGCTAGTGAGTGACTTGAGAAAGGTTGATGTGAACTTCGAGGAGAAAGATAAGGTGTTGTTACTCCTGAATTTCTTATCGGGTTCATACAAAAATTTGGTTACAACTCTGACAGTGGGAAAAGAGTCCCTAGAGTCGGAGAATATCATAAGTGCTCTTTTAGGGTTTCATCAAAGGAGAAAAATCAGAGATGAATAAACAGAAGCGCTGGTTGTAAGGGGTAACCATGGTGATCGTGGAGCAAACGATGGAAAGGGATCCAAGTTGGGGTCAATGAGGTTTAGGGGCAATTGTTATGAGTGTGGAGAAAAAAAGCACTTGAAGAAGGATTGTCCAAGAAGACCTCGAGATCACGGAGGAGGGTCGGGTTCCATAATACTGTCTCAGGTTTGAACTGGATAGATAGTGAGTGTCTTTCTATTTTGTCAGGTCCAAAGCATTCAAATTCCTAGATTTTGGATAGCGCTTGTTCCTTTCATATGATGCCTAAGAGAGGGTGGTTCAACACATACGAGTTTGTTGATTCAGGTATGGTGACTATGGGTAATGATTCCGCTTGTAAGATTACCAGTATAGGAAATATCTGAATCAAGATGTGGGATGGTGTCGTGGTAAAGTTGTGTGGGGTTAGGCATGTTCCAAAGTTGGAGAGGAATCTGATCTCATTAGGAGCTTTAGATTGTAGCAGGTATGGCTACAAGGTAGTAGGCAGTCTAATCGAGGTGGAGAAGAATGCTTTGGTGGTAATGAAGGGTAAAAGAGACATTCAGAATACCTACAGGTTAGTGGGGCACACTGCTATAGATGGAGTCACAAATTTGTGTTCGAAGGGAGAGGCAAGAAGCTCAGGTCATGTGAAGGTGGTTTGCATGAGGGAGCAAAGGCTCGACATGGATGGTTTGAGTAGAGTTGGGATTTGCAAAGACATGGATAACAAGCTATGGTTGTTTCATGGAGGCATGGTTGGTGGAGAGTCAAGGTTATCTCGGAGAAGCTTTGTTAACTAGGTCCTACTATGGTTGTCTAAAGAGACGTGCATGTCAAAGATGTCTGGTTGGCTTGGTATTGGGCATGTAAAGCCATTGGTAACACCACGCGCGGATCGGGTATCTCACTCAAGGCTGAACTTTGGTGTTCGAAGTATGTTGAGGGTTCTACTAGGTAGAACAAAAGGTTGCCCATTGTATGCTATGACAAATAGCATTAATTTGTGGCAAGATAACTCAGCAGAAGAGCAGTACAAGGTTGCGGAGCATGGGGCTGACCGAATAATAGAGGGTATGTCTATTGGTCGCAAGGTTGCTTCTGCAACGAGACTTGCTATTTCAGGTTCAAGTAAGCTCGGAGACTCGAGCTTTGGGACTAGTTCCAAGTGATTGAACGAAGTGCATGAGAAAGTTGAGATGGTCTTATTGATGATGGCAGTTATCTACGATTGATAGAGTGAGTCGGTAGTGGAGTCGAGTTTTGCAAGTTCTCATGGTTCTTCATGGGGCAAATTCTTCGTCAAGGTGGAGTTTGTTGAAGTTCGGGTGGAGCTTCAAGGTTTCTCGCACGGGATGATTTCTCGCCAAGGTGGAGATTGTTAAGTGGTGGCGAGGAAATCTGGGGGCAGCGATTAGGTCAGTGTACGCTAGGGTTCGGACAGACTCGGACCCAGCGATCGCTGGGGGAGGCCAGCGCCTGCTGGGAGTGCTGCGGCAGAATTTCCTAATCAGCTCGGGACTTTGTTTTGGACTCCTAAATCGACCTAGATAGGTTTTCTTGTACCCTAAGTATTGTCTACTATATAAAGACATGTTACTAGGGTTATGTAAGGCTTTGTGACTCGGTTCCCATCAATAAAAGTTCTCCTTTCTCGCCGTGGACATAGGCAATAGGCCGAACCACGTTATATCTTGTGTCGTGTTCATTGTGCGATATTATTCCCGCGTTGGTGTTGTGCGATCCTAACAGAGATGAGATCGTCGGTCCCATATTTCTGAAGTTCCCGGAGCCAGAGGGTACTTTGAATGTGATACGAGGAGAAACTTTGAATTGCTGCAGAGCAATTAATATTTGGATCTCATACTTCTCAATTCAAGTTATTCGACAACAGAAAAGCCTACATTTGCACATTTCTTCAATCTGCGATAAAATTAACAATGGACTATAAGATAATTATTCTCTATACTATAATAAAATCTTTGTACTTAACAAAAATATTAACAATATTGGTTTTTGAATTTTTCATACATATTACCTAAGCTCACCACTTACGCAATTTGCAACATGATAATCTTAACAATCGTCTGATATTTTGTTCCGGTCAAATATAAAAACATTGATCTAGTAAATTTTCAAATAAGTTAAAAATAGTAAACATTCGTTCAATTTTCTTTCACTTCTTTTGTGGAGCAATGATAGATAAAATGACTTTTTTATTTGTAAAATTTGAACAATATTTATAAGAGAATATTACATATACCATTTGTACCCAACTCCTACCCATAAAATTCCAAGGCACACTAATGCTTTTTTTTTTTAGCAAAGGCACACTAATGTCGGGTCTACTTTTTTGACTGGAAAATTGGAAAGTGACGTTGGAAGGAAGGTGGTAGGGGAAAGAATTGGTGGGCGGGGTGATTATGATGGGAAGCAAAATAAATTAAGAGGTTGTGGGTTTCCTTTACTTGTCCATTTTTAGTGTACTTGTTATTTTCAATGAGTTTATGCAATTTCTAAAACTCTTTTTGTTGACATTTAAAAAAAAACGAACACCAGTTTGTCGAGTTTGATCTGGTTTTTGTAGGTCTACTCTTTTTTACATGTCAAATTGTAACTACATCAGCATGACACAATGATAAGTAATTGCTCAAGGAAAGCATTGCAATAAGATTAAAAATCGTAGGCTAATGAACGCGATTTTTTACTCGTTTGATAAAATATTATCGAAATTTTTCAAAATGGATAACAAACTAGCTATTTCTTATATCCTCTGCAATGTTTGGGTCTACTCGTAGTTGTTATTACTCAAACTATTATTTCTAT
>SOPF01027075.1:0-32176 GCA_012979155.1 Hypericum perforatum | reverse complement strand
TGATCCTGTCCTGACATAGATCTCGGAAACCGAACTTGCAGACGTACGATGCGATCATAGGCGATATGACGATATTATCCAGCAGATCGGACAAAGTCGAATTCACGCAGCCGTACATGGAATCAGGACTCTCGCTGATCGTCCCGGCCAAATCGGAAGAATCGGCGTGGATGTTTACGAAGCCTTTCACCGGGTCAATGTGGCTCGCTACTGGTGGAATTCTGGTCTACACAATGTTCACAGTTTGGTTCCTGGAGCGCCAAACCAATCCCGAATTCAAAGGATCCTGGAAGAACGAGATCAGCACAGCTGTTATGTTCACTTTCTCCTCGCTTTTCTTCGCTCATAGTGTCACGAACCCAATTGAATTGAGGTTCAGAGTTAATAGAATTGAGAATGGTTTGAGAAGAAATTGAGAGTTAAGGGAGGATAGAAGAAAAGAGAAGAGAGGAAGAGTTCCAGAGAAGAGGAAAGAGAGAGAGAGAGAGAGAGAAGAGAGAGAATGGAGAGGAAAATCAAGAATTGATTATACTAAACATATTTGTTATTGTGTACAATTTGAGTATTTATATGGAAATGTGTACACTGGCTAAAAAACTGTCGTTTCCGCCTAACAACTAATTTCCACATATCCTGCCTAACTTTTTCTCGGACGACTGGTCATCCAGATTATTGCCTACCAGTTGCTTGATACAATGTCTCTGACACATAGTAAGTAGCATCCTCTGATCCGAAAAGTTCAATTTTAGCTAGCTGTTTTGAATACTTATAGTCATGGCCGGATGATCTGTAAATGCAGGGGAGAAAGTATACAACAATCTTACCCGGGCTGTGCTTGCAGTGTGGCTATTTCTTGTGCTGATCTTGAACTCCAGCTATACTGCCAGCCTGAGTTCTATGCTTACGATTCGACGTCTTGAGCCGAATATCACCGATGTAGATTGGCTAGTAAAGAACAACATCAAAGTCGGGTGCGATGGAGATTCGTTTGTGAGGACTTACCTGGAAAAGGTGCTCAACTTCAAACCCGAGAACATAAAGAACGTGAGTTCGCAGTATGGTTATCCGGATGCGTTCAGAAACGGCAGCATCTCGGCAGCCTTCCTCGAACTCCCTTACGAGAAAGTCTACATCAACCAATACTGCAAGCAATACTCGGCGATCATGTCTGACCACACGTTCGGAGGACTAGGCTTCGTATGTGCTTCTTTCATGTTCAAAAGAGTTGTTTCCTGAGCCTGATCAGTAAGAAATAACTTGGAACTCTGCTTCTGCCTATCTTCTGCAGGTATTCCAGAAGGGATCTCCAATAGCGGCCGATGTTTCCAGAGCCATACTGACACTGCTAGAGACCGGAGAGCTGAAATCCCTTGAAGATAAATGGTTTCCTTCTTCCGGGTGTTCAAGCAACTCGACCGACGACACCCCTGGAAGCTTGAGCTTCCACAGCTTCTGGGGTCTCTACGCCATATCGGCTACCACTTCCACCACTTGCTTACTGCTGTTCCTCTTTTTCTCTGCGAGGAAGTACCTTGAATACCAGGCGAAATGTGGCAATGCCACTCCATATTCAGTAGATGACAGTGTTTGGGATAAGACGACCAAATTCGCAAGATTCGTATACCATGGAGAGGAAGTTAACACGACTTCCGCTCCATCTCCCGAATCTGAATGGACTTCAGTTGTCCCAGAATCTGCCCGTCACTCTGCTTCGAGTTGGGTGGAACTGACCACAACTTCATCTCCTGAAACTGAAGCTGCAGGCAATCCCGACCAGTCGAGAACACGACAGCAATGATTTAACTGCTAGTTCGTAGCTGCATATATGTATAGCCATGTACAGATTAAGATTTGAGACATGGTTCTCTCTTTGTTCTCTTCATTACTAGTCTCAGGTTCCATGCATATTCTCCTAATCAGAAGCGCAACCTAGTCGGAACATAAACATTGGTAAACCAGATTTGCAGATAGATTAGTACAGTAGCTATTGGATGCTCTTGGTTCGAATGTTTCAGGAAAGAAGCCTCTGTTTTTTGTAATGAATTTTTGGGTCCGTAGAGAGCCTGAGAAAGCGAATGAT
This sequence comes from Hypericum perforatum, assembly GCA_012979155.1. Taxonomy (NCBI): domain Eukaryota; kingdom Viridiplantae; phylum Streptophyta; class Magnoliopsida; order Malpighiales; family Hypericaceae; genus Hypericum; species Hypericum perforatum. The sequence goes on along the minus strand of SOPF01027075.1, from coordinate 30,096 downwards.
ATTAGAAGAAACATTTTTGGGTCCATAAGACAGTCAAGTTCAAGGCAAGGCAACCAAGGTTGCAGATTATCAGTTAACATCACCGATAATCATGTTATATTATTAACCAACAATTTTAATTAATCTAAACGGTATACTGAAGATAAGGAAAAAACCTCAATTGTGAAAAATACGAAGTTTCGACACGGAATCATGTTTGAGAAAGTAGGATCATACCCATTCATATTAGTACTTGAAGGTGCAGCAGATTTGATTGCTTCTTTCCATGAAAGATTAATGCTTTTGTCTCCAATAAAAGATGGTGTCTTTGAATGCAAAGGCTAATTCATATTCATCACAGAAGAACTTGTCAGTTGTCAATCATTGTTCACAAGCAACGAAATACACAAATGAGGTTTCAGTCTCCTTCACCTTTGCCATTGCCAAAATACTATGAACACCACAAAGGAGATAAGAGAAAAAAGACTTCAGTGGGAGAAGTCCAACTCACTATGTGTTCCTTCTCTGCGTCGGACTTCGCAGCTGCCATGGCTTTGTTGTACTCGTTCATTCCTTGAGTCACCTTCTTCATGGTAGCTCTGAAAATCTCTTCAACATAACACAACAACCTGCATCATCAGTGTTATTCCAAAATGTACAAGACTGGACAAATGAGAATATAAGTACTGTAGTTTACGGGGGAGGAAAAAGAATGTAAGAAAATGTGTTATACAGCATGTTTTCTCAAATCTTTGTTATCAACATAATGTATCTATTTGAGCTGTACCACGGCCAAATTCGCACAATGCCATTATACAGAACCAGCCCTCTATTAGATTTCTAGTTGCTCTATGCACGGTTTGTGCACATACTTTCGTGTTTCCTACTTTGTTTTGAAAACCAGAACACATTCTCCCCTGATGCATTTTTCAAGATTGAGGAACATACGACCCTCTTCTCAAGACAAGGGGAAAGCCAAATAACATTGTATGATTCTCTTCAAGGATCTTCAGAAATGATAAATGTAGTACCTCTCTGTGAAATCCTTATAAAACTCTGGAGAAATCTTCCCCGAGCCTATTTGATGGTTGACCTGTCACTATCTTGTACCCACACAGACTGTTTGTCGCATTAGGAACCTAACATAAGGAAAACAATGAAATAAAAATGAGAAAAATATGGACAAAAGGGACTACTAATGATCAGAATTAATACCTTATGAGCCAAGTGGTGGAATGTGTAAAGCAGGCATTCAACGGAAGTGAAGTGCACCTCTGCTTCTTTTGTTCGAGGCATGTACTTCTGCTAGGACAGAAATGGTAAGAGTCATGAAAAATTAGACAGCAGAAAATATTCATGGAAAAAGTTCAAAATTTGATTTTTCTTATTTGTAAATCGTAATACAAGCACAGTGAAGGAATCTGATTCATTTCACACCAAATACTAAACCGTTAAATCATCAGAAAGTCCATACGTCACCTTCAACAACTGAACAGTGGCAGGAAGAATCTGCCATGAATCCTGAGGTGTGGCATATGGAGAGATCTCTCCGAGTGCTTTTAGCAAATTAACCCTTCTCTCATCAGTAAGCTGGCCAGGAGAAATGCATTAGAACATATACTTCGGCCCAGTAATTACATGATCAAAATATCAGACCTTAAATTTCATAAGTAAGAGCCCGTACCTTGTCAATGACTGGAACAATGTGCTTGTTTATGAAACTTACATACTTGCTACTTGATTCACCCCTCTGTTACAGTAAACTAATTTATAATGTGAACACACAAAGATGTTATTCTTACAGCGATCGAGTAATATTCAACAGATCGTACCAAGAAAAAAGGAAGGGCCATGTGCAGGCATGACAATAATCTGTCAATGTGGTCTGCATCTGAAACCTGCAGCATCAATAAACAAGTGACCTGTGGTAAGAAACTAGAAAGAAAAAGAAAAGCAAAACCTTTGAGTGTGTAATCTAGTAAAACAAACATCATTTCATACAAAATGTACTAACAAGTTCTTTTGGACCATGTTTTCCTTGAACTACACATTATCTGGACTAGTTTTATACTGAATATAGTTTTCGGATAACAGTTCCGCTGATCATTAAATAATACAAAAGAATAAGAAAAGCTATTTTTTCGTTTGAACTACGCAATATTTTACAACCAAATAATTTAGGATAAATTACTCTTAGGTCCCTGAGTTCTGTACGTTTTTGTAGTAGGGTCCTTGGATAATTTGAATTAGATGTAAGGTTCTTAATTTTTGAATTAATATTGGTCTCAGACCCTTGGCTGATGTCAGCAACTTTTTTTGTCGCAGAAAAGACCAAAATACCCCTAATTTTTTTAAAAAAAGTCTATCTTCTTCAACCGTAGAACACGATGAACACCAAGTAGAAAGAAAAAATTGAAGATCTTAAAACCCTAAAAGAAGAGGGCTCCTGGAGGACGGTGGCATCCACCACCTCATCTCCGGCGATGCCATTTTGACGTCTTCCTCCACCTTCACCACCCTACTCGAACTCCTCCTGAGCCACGCTGATTTTTCTCTCGCTCTAATGGCTCTAACAAATTTGGTCACGACGGCTCCACCATGCTCTCCAATTCCTCATGTTCACTCTCTAAGTTCTCATGAAACAAACCAAACCCTAGAAAGCAAAATGCAGAGAAAAGCAATCGTATGAGGTTCTTTAAGAGGTCACGGATCCCGTTAAGGGTCTCGACGGTGTCAAATAGAGGGAGATCGAAATCCAAAAAGTTGGGTCAAAAACCCATCAGAGCTCCACAGGTGAACCCTGCCCCATTTCAAACCCCAACTTCCTTCCCTCCTTGATGACATAGGTTCGAGCACCGGTCGTCGGTGAGCCAATCAACGTTGAAGCCCGTTAAGAGGTCGTAGATGAAGATTCTCATGTCAAGAGTAGACAGGTCGAGGAGGGAGCAGGTTGGGATGGCATTGAATTGGGTGGTGGGTTTGTGGGGGAGAGAGGAGAAGGAGAAGAAGAAGTAGAGGGAGCAGGTCAGGATAGCGTTGGATTAGGTGGTAGGTTTTGCCATTTCTGGTGGTTTCTGGGTGCTTGTGGTAGGTTTGGAGCCTCAGTCGAATGTAGAACCCTTTGTGTTTGTAGGGTTCGATCAATGTTTTTTCTGCCATTTTGATTAGGGTTGCGATTGGGTTAGGATTAGGGTTTTGATTAGGATTTCGATTAGGTTATTGGTTGAAGATGAAGAAGAAAGAGAAGAAGATGTTCGATCTTTCAATATTGGTGTTGGGTGTTTGTGTGCTTAGATCTTGGTATTCTAAGGTCCAAGAATATCATTTTTTTAAATGAAATTAGGGGTATTTTAGTCATTTTAGTGATTAAAAAATTGCTAACATCAGCCTCAGTCATATTAAGGACCCGAGACCAATATTAATTCAAAAAATAAGGACCTTACATCTAAATCAAATTATACAGGGGTCCTACCACAATAATGTACAAAACTCAGGGACCTGAGGGTAATTTACCCAATAGTTTAACTTGTTCCATATGTTCATAATAATAATTAATACCAAGTAGCAGCAAATCAACATGTGAATGTTTTGCTTAATTAAAAGTTCTTGAATGATGAACTCATGTACAAAGTGAGTCATTTATCTGACCTTTTCTCTCTATGCAATCTTTTCTAATAAGTACATAAGATGATATTAGGATAATATTTTCTCTAATACGTCAACTCGTTAGTACAATCTATTCAGATTTCTTCTTAGTGGGCATATTGCAAGAAAAATATGGGAAAATATTTTGAAGAATATTTTAATGGTGGGAATATAAAATTTCTAAAGATTCAGAATAAGTCAGGAATAAATAAAATGTTCACTTACATTTCTTTTGAAGATCTAAATAGTTGAAAATTATTTATGCTAAAATCATTTTGATCCATATTTAAAAAAAATATAACATAGTTTTATATAGAAAAAAGAGAGAATTTGAGAGATTGATTTGAATAAATATATTAATATTTGACTCTATTCATAAAGTTTTCACATAGACAATAACGCTATGTGAAAGAAAGGTTAGCAACACCCCACTTGACACACCTGTGTGTTTCCTCATCCCTAATCAGTGTGTATATTATACGCATAAAAAAAAGAGCATAGCTAGGTACGAGTGCGAACAGTCTAAAAAGATCCACACCAAAGTAACAAATTTACTTGGTAAGACACTGAAAAAATATCTATCCAAGTATAACAAATCTAACTACTTAACAAGATAGGGGATGTGATCATTAGGATTTTAGAGAATTTTGAGGGATGACCATATCTGATGTTGCTTTAAATATTTTGTTGGGTTAATAATATATTATTAGAAAAATTTGCATGTGGATTTCCAAAAATTGATTTCATATTCTATCAAACTTCAATCAATTAATATCAATTAAGTTTACGAGCAGCTACTTGGGCTTATTAACCATGTCAGCAAGTCATGTCAACAATTTTTGATGATGTGGTCCTCTTTCTCTCCTGCTCCTCTTCTCTTCCCCAAACTAACTCGCATTCCTCATCCCAAATCTGTCAAAGAAAGCTAAATATCCGTGCCTTGACTTTCATAACGAAGCAAAAATCAGAAATAAAACTCATGTTCAAACGTCAACAACTGGTACCTGTTGATCTTCTTAATGGTGACCATCCCATCCGACCTCACTTCCACTATCTGACCTCATAAATCGGCTCACAGATGTTGAAGGAGGGTAGTAACATATGGAACTAATTGATGTTAATTGATATTTGACTAAACTAGTGACTTTTTTATTATATAGTATTAAAATTATTTTTTGGGAAATTATAGGGTTCTTGAAATGACTTGTCCCTATTTAATTAATTAATATCTCATTTGGGAGATTGTATTGAGTGAGAATTAAGAAAATTCGTTTTCATGTGGGGACTATTATTATTAATTCAGACAATCCATTATCGATTTACATGTAAACCAGCATCAGACAAACTATTATGCCTTTAACTAGTATTTGACTATCATTATCATTTCACATGTAAATCAGTATCCTTAATCCCCGCGGATAAGGACAATGTCTACCCTTATCAAATCAAATCCCCTCATTTGGCATATTTATGTTTAGACATGCGTTAAAATTTTAATATTCAATATGTAATTTTAATTTAACGGATTAATAGATTTTTAACACTTGTAACGTAGCTGATAATTCTTTCTTTAAGCAATGTAATATTCTCAATACGTCATATCAAACAGAATTTATCACATCAAAGATTTTATGAGTTTTGATTTTACTATACGTCAAACATTGGAATTTTGCAAAAAAAATGGGCATGAGATTTTTTGATTTGACATCTTATTAGAATCTGTATATCCACTATAAAATTTTAAGACAATGAATTAATTTTTTTAATGTTTATAAATTAATTCACTACTTGATTAAAAAAAGCTAAATTTAATGTTCTTACATTAACTATTGTGATATTCTCAACAACATGTATGATGACAAGTTACCAAAAATATAGCTTTAGATATTAATTAACATATTTTTAATGTGGAATGTGATACTTGGACCAAGTTTAAGGGGAGTAGCTGCGGTGGGGATAAATATTTTGTCTCCATATGGGGACTAAAGAAAGATAATAAGTAAGAAAAATTAATCAAGGAGACACGATCATCTCTTCCACCACAATCGTCATCTTCTTCACCCTCCTCCTCATCACATGCGTCTCCCTCTCTACTGCCTTTGCCTTCCTCTTCTTCTTTGTGCTAGCTCTAACTTCAGATAGACACCGCCCACCTTCTCTCTAAGTTGCTTACCTCATTGTCATTCTCGTATACTGTAATGATTTCTAGTTTGGGTACCAGTTCAAGGCCCTATAAACCTATCATCCCTATCTTCTTTATGCTTACCAACTTTTTTAGCCTCTATATTCTAGAAGTAGCTTGGTCTAGTCCCCCACCCCCAGTCTTTAGAGACAGGTTTGCTTCCTCATTCTCTCTTAAAATATAATGCATGTATGTTGAGAAAAGTGTTCAATCTTATTGAATAAAGACCAATTAACTTAGGTGTATAATTAAGGAAAGAATAAAGTAATTACAGTTATACAATCTACTATGTGCAAATTAGGAAGAAATTATATAGTTGTGATCTGATTAGGATCGATTAGAGGGAATCCAGCTCTAATTAGAAGGGGATTTCTGCAATTAGGATTATTAGATTTGTGACCGTTGCTCTAGAGGTGTGATACGATGGAATGTTGCCTTTACTTGCTCAATTGTGTCTTCAATTGTATCTCCAGGCTGCTAGGTTCCTAATTGGGAATGATTTGGCCCAATTTAGTCTGATTGCATTTGATTGTACATCGATTATAGCTGAATTGGTGTCTTAATCCTCAACGCTCCTGCTCAAGTTGGGGGTGAATAGGTCTTTTATCCCCAACTTGACTAGATGTGCATCGAATAGGGGTGAGCTGAGGGCCTTGGTGAATAAGTCCAATGGTTAATCATTGCTGTCAATGTGCAAAGTGAAGATAGCCCCATCTTACACCTTCTCATGAACATAATAGCAATCAATCTCTATATGTTTAGTACGCTTATGAAAAACTAGATTTGATGCAATATGGATGGTTGCTTTGTTGTCATAATAAAGGAAAATGGGTATGTTTTGTTTCTTTAAAGGCCAGATATCCAGATTTCCTCCTACAAATAGACAATAGACAGATATGAAGCACCGATTGTTCCAAAGGATGTATGTCAGATGAATAATGAGGAATCAGTGTGGCATTTTTCGAAGCCCTGCCTAAGGAGTTCACTGCTGAGCTTGTAGTACCAGGCTTGTGGGGATTGTTTAAGTCCGTATATTTCCTTGTGTAATTAGCAAACTTTTCTCGATTATTCTTGGATATGACCAGGTGATAGCTTGAGGTGAATTTTCTCATCTAAATTTCCTTATAAAAAAGCGTTCTTGATGTCCATATGTTCAAGCTTCCAACCAAGGTTCACTATTATAGGAAGAAGAATACAGACGGTATTCATTTTGGCTACTAGCACAAAAGTTTCACTATAATCAACCCCAGGGATTTGAGTGAAACTTTTGGCCACAAGTCTGGCTTTATATCTCTCAATTGAGTCGTCACTATGGTGTTTAATTTTGAAAACCCATTTGCAGTCAATAGCTTTCTTATTATGAGGCAAATCACATAAAGACTAAGTTTGATTTTATTTTAAAGTAGCTAATTCTTTGGCCATAGCCTATCTCCTAGGTGCAAATTTAACAACCTTAAGAAAAGTTTTGGGTTAGAGATTTGAGTCAATTTGACTAAGAAAGGCTCTATGGGCAGTCCCTATGTGAGTATACGTGAGGTGATTTTCAATATGATAAAGCACATTAAAGGTTTTATAGTCATGCAACTTACAATTTTTAAATTTTGCCCGAGTTGATCTCCTAATAGACTGATCAGCACATGATTTTTCAATTTGAATATTAGTCTGATCAGTTATAGGCTCATGATGAGAATGATCAGTTGTGTTATTAGTTTGGTCAGTAGACATACCTGCATTGATTAGGTTTAATTAAATTACTTCAGTCTCTCGTGGAGTTCCAGGTATAGTCTCTATCTAATGTTTATGATTGGATGCCTGCAATTCAGGCAAATTATGCAAATAAGAGTTATGGAAAATGGGGGGAATAGGGATAGGAAGACAATTCTCCCTCTGATTGGAGACTGGAGGACAATCCTCCCCCTGATTATGAGTGTCCTTCATGTTTTTGGTGAAATTTGACATCTCTAGAGACAATTATGGTCTTTTACATGGGTGAATAGCACTTGTAGCCTTTTTAGGTTGTTAAGTAGTTGAGGAAGATGCATCGAATTGATTTGGAAGCCAATTTGTCTCTCTTTGCTACAGGAATTTGAACATAAGTGCATCAACCAAAGACTTTAAGGTAGGTAAGGTCAATCTCTTTGTTGAATATCAACTCAATCAATGACTTGTTGTTCAGATTTGGACTGGGTAACCTGTTTATGAGGTGACAAAAAGTTAGAATTGCATCACTCCAATAACACCTATTAATATTCATCTGGAATATTATCGCGTGAGCAACTTTGAGGAGATGTTAGTTCTTCTTCTCGGCCACTCCATTTTACTACAGTATGTATGTATAGGAGATTTGGTAGATAATTCCTATATTGGTTAGAAAATCTTCGAAATCCTTCTTGTTCTCTATCCTATTATCGATTCTAAAGACCTTGATTTGCGTATTAAATTGATTTTGAACTAAATTATAGAAATCTTTAAATTTTGCAAACACATCGCTCTTCTGCCTGAGCAAGTACAACCATATAACTCAAGTATGGTGATCAATGTACGAGATAAAATAATAAAAACCATCATAAGAAGATTATGGCAAAGTCCAAACATCAGAATATATTAATTGGAAAGGGACATTATAGTTAGTCTCAGAGTTTTTGAAAGGTAGTCGATATTGTTTAGCCATTATATAGCTTTCACAATGCCCAACTGCGTTACTCAGATTTGGAAAGAGTTTACTAAGAGTTTGATTACTGGGATGACCCAGTCTACGATGCTAAAAGGAGCTAATTTGAGAGGTGTTTGATCTCAAAGTACTTGAGGCTAGTGCTTTAAGTTTGATTTGCAACATGTACATGCCATCATGTAGAAATCCTTCACCAATCTTCTTCTGCATTGCTTGGTCTTGAAATTGAACAAAATCAATAGTAAAGATAGCTCTACAGTTTAATTCATTTGTGATTTTGCTGATAGACAAGAGATTGTTAGAGAGATTGGGCACGTATAGCACATTCAGGCCCAACTGCGAATTGAAAATCTTTGTTTTACCTCTTCCTCTTATAGGGATAAACAAACCATTTGCTACAATAATAGATTGGTTAAGGACATCGTGAAATTAAGAAATAATAGATTTATCATTTGTCATATACTCGTTTGCCCTAGAATCAATTATCCAATTTTTTGAATTACGTGAGTTAATTGATAAACAACAAATAGCAGTGTGGCTAGAGAAGATTTTACCATCTTTACCTTCTTCCATAGTGGGCTTGTAGGATGGAGCAGGCTCGGTGTTTCCCTTCATATGTAGGAAGACCCTTTGTGCTAGGTCTTCGATAGAGAGGTCTACATTGGATGAGATTGTTGCATGGAACGCATTGGGTTTATCAAGAATGAGCCTCTCTCGCTTAACTTTGAGGTGGGGATGCAAAATCTGGTATCTGTCCATTGTGTGGCCAGTCTTGCCACAATGATCACAAACATAATTGAGTTTTGAGATTTTACTACCTTTTTAGGACTGAACGCATGTCCGGGCCTAGAATTCATGAATCTCTTTACAGCAATAGCAGAGGATTTGCTTGCAAAAGCACTAGCTTTAGTCAAGCTGGTCTCCTTCTAGTACAAATTGAAAATCTTATTACAAGTTTCCTCTTTCTGAATCCTTGCATAAATATTGTTAAGTGATGGGAGTTTAGCTATAGTTAGGATCTGGTCTCGAAGGGTATCAAAATCAGTTCCCAATCCCATGAGTACTTTGGAAATTTTGTCTTCTTCTTCTCTTTTCAGAGTGATTAGTGGATCAGTGGTGGCTGGTCTCAAGGCAGACATCTCCTCCCACATGGACTTTAACCTGATCAAGTACTCGACAAAAGGTTTCTTCTCCTTTCGCTACATCACTAATAACTCTTTTTAATTTAAAAATTCTATAGACATTCTCTGGTTGAGAATAGAGAGATTTGACTGGGTCCCATAGATCTTTAGAGCATATCGCATAATTGAATAGTTTGTGTAACTCAAGATCGATGGAGTTCAACAGCTAAGATATTACCTGATGGCCGTACATGCGTCATTCAGGGTAGTGAGGGTCAGTCTTTGCAGGTGGCAGCAGATCACCGTTGATGAAGCTTACATGACCTCTTCCACATAGTGCGATAAATACTGAATTAGACCAAGACATGTAATTCTTTCTATTGAAAGACACTGTCATGATCTTGAGGATGGTGTTACCATCAATCTCAGAGATTTTCCTCACCAATTCAAGATTGGTGCCAGGAGTGATAATTGCAACAACTTCATTAGTTGAGATATCAGTGGTAGCTTCATGAGCCATGGAGAATCTTTTTCAGAAAGGAAAAAAATGTAAACAAGGTTGTAAAATTTTCAAACTCTGATACCATGTTTAGAAAAGTGTTAAATCTTATTGAAAAAAGACCAATTACAAGGTTTAAATATACAGCTTAGGTGCCTAACTAAGAAAAGAATAAGGTAATTATAGCTATACAATTTACTATGTGCAAATTATGAAGCAATTGTATAGTTGCAATCTAATTAGGATCGATTGGAGGGAATTTAGCTCCAATTGGAAGGGGATTTCCGCAATTGGAATTATTAGATTTGTGACCATTGCTCTAGAGGTGTGATACGATGGAATGTTGTCTTTACTTGCTCGATTGTGTCTTCAATTGTATCTCCAGGCTGCTAGGGTTTCCACTTAAGAATGATTTGGCCCAATTCAGTCCGATTGCATTTGATTGTACTTCGATTGTGGTTGAATTGGTGTCTTAATCGTCAACACTGCATTTAGAAAATTTGATGATACTGTTTGACTCTAATTTGAGGGAACTAGGGAGAACTTGCTTAGTGGTGTAAGGGGTTGGGTTACAATAAGAATTTTCGATGTTTATAGTAAAGATTGAGGCTTTAGAGAAGGAGATAAGGTAGAACAAAGAAGAAGGTGGAAGGAGAATGAGAGACAAATGTTTTTTTTCTAATTACAAGAGTTTAAATTTTTAATTGAGAGTATTTTGGTCTTTGTAGGAAACTCCTCGTTGAAATTTTTTTTTTGATTCGGTCGGTAGAAAAATAAGACTAATATTTATTTAAAAAGTAAAGACTTTATTATTATTTTTAAAATATACAAGAGTTTTAGATATGGTTGTGGTAAATAGTAGAGATTTGAGAACAAATAACCCTAATTTTAATTATATTTATTGAGCGTACAAAAAGATATAATTACTGAATAAGTACATTGTGTACATTTGAACTTTATCCCCACATTATATTTATTGAGCGTACAAATAGATATAGTTATTGAATAAGTACCATTTTCCTAACAAATAATATCGGCGCTCCAAATAAAACACGTATCTTTTATCTGACCATATTTTTTGGTAAGGAACGACGGCCATTGGCATACGACTGCATTTGGCCACTTGTCAAGTTGCGTTAATCATTTTTTAGCAGGAGCAAGTCCTTTGTTTAATAAGTTGAATTGGTTTAATCATCTTGTTTGCGCTGAACAAAAAAATTGAATTTTAACTATATTAAACTGAAAATTGTTAAATATTTATTAGAATAATTATATCTCCATTCAATTTATTTAATTTAAATTTGAATTATTCAATATCTATGACTTCTTGAATGGAAAGCATTAAATGCGAGCGCGTAATTATTCTCCCGTAAGACATACAACTAGTTGAATAACTTTTATGGCTTATTTATAATGAACATATATTTATAATTAGAAGAATCGAAGTTGTTGTTATTGACTATAAAATTACTGACGTATATACAAAATTCAAGTTATATCTACATCTTTGTTATTAGACATATATCTTTTATCATATCGAACAATACAAGTCATTTTTTTATTTGTCGTAATATTATCTTATTGAAATTCATTAAACCTTTGCTAAAAAAGGAACTCATCAAACGTTGACTTTAAATTACGTTTTCGGAATGTTAACTTTACGTGGAGTTTACACTTGGCATTAATAATATGTCAATAAAATATAGTCAAACTACGAAAACGTGTCAAATCAAGAGAGAAAAGAAAACATAGTTACACCATCTTCCCACCAAGTCAGACTAAAAATCAACATTTTATTGGGGTGATAAAATTGTGTCCATTTAATTTGGTATAGCTTTTCAAACAAAAAAAATTCCACAGTGATGATAACATTAAGGTCCGAAAAAGTCAAACTCGTGGAATAATCGAGTCAGGTCAAAAAAAAAAACCGTCAGTTCCGTGTACCGAAGCCTACAATTGATTTACAAAATAATCTTTCCCTTCAGTAAATTTATCTTCTTAGAATTCATATATTTTAATAAACATACAAAGTACAACACATTTGTGCCCATCACTAAACCTTAAATTTTAAGAGAATAAATATTTTAATTATATATTTTACGTTACTAAAAATTGTACAGACACCTTCTTAACTTCGGAAGGGATGAATGTGTTTTATTTGAAAGGCTGCTTATTAGGTATAGTTGGTACTTGAAAATTGAATTATCTCTCGTACAGTTGGCGGCTACCACGTGGTTGAAAAGTGTTCACAAATATCCAAGAGCTTCATGTCCCATGCAAGTCATCGAAAATCTATATATAACCACTTCATTTCCTTGAACTTCCATAATGCAATTAGACCAAATCGTCGATCTTCTCTTATAATCGTTTAATCCTTTCATACATATCATTTAATTATTCTAAGTCCAAACATTAAAAATTAACAGTATTAATATTTGTTAAACTTAAATTAATCGATATTGAAAAAATGGCGAGGGTGGTAGGAGGATTAATGGTATTTGCTTTGCTTAGCACATGGAGCTTGTTGGTGGCCGGAGACACTTTGTTTCCTACTAACCGGAGCAGCTTTCCTGATGGGTTCATGTTCGGGGCCGGAGCCGCTGCTTACCAGGTTACCCATGTTGCCTTCTAACTTGTTTAATTGTGGTTTTAATTTTATGAAGAAAAAAAATGTATTTCCTTCATTTGATTAGATTGGTTTGATTGGAACTAATTTTGCGTAGGTGACGGAGTTTCAACTCTTCTAAAACTTAGGGTTTGAATGAGTCGAGGTTGAATTAGCCGCTTGTTGTTCGAATGAATATATTGACGGCTTGAAGATTATAGAGATTTTAATTGCAATTGCCTATTCCATCAATTTCATTTGAAATCTACAAGAGTTCGTGGTTTATTATTTGACACTTTTTAGCAATTTTTACGTTAGACATTCTTTCTTTATAGCGATTTCATTGCTCAAGGATTTTATTGAGGTTGCGGATACAAAGTCTTACTTGTATAAGTGAATAGTTTTATTTTATTTTCTGCAGATACTTCATAATTAATCAAATTTACCTATTGAAAAAGAGTGCATACATGTGGCTAGTATTATTCAAAATATTTTATATCTCCAAGATCCTTCTCCATCCATAACAAGCAACTCACTCTGTTTAGTTGGTTTTCTCAAACTATTCCGGTGTAATATATTTTATCGAAAAAATATATATTGATTTTTCAAAAGAATATTTGAAACATCTTTGTACATTTTTAAAAATATTTCATAGATATGATTCAATTCCAAAATTTTAATGGTACATCGTTGGTTCGCAAAATGATCCATTTAAAACTTGTTCCATAGAACAAATCAAAACAGACCGAACTAACTACTTACCAACAAAATCCATGTTACGCCAACTAACTGTAATGATAATTACTATTAGTGGATTATGAATTTTCTGGTTTCAACCTGGTGGCCAATATATTAAATTATTTTCCATTCTAATTCAGTCCGAAGGAGGGCCTCTTGAAAATGGTAGGGGACCGTGCATATGGGATGCATTTATTGCAGCAACTCCAGGTATCTTTCATCTTTTGTTCAAAGTAATATTATTTATTGGTCCCTAAAATGTATTATTTGAACCCTTTATAATAAACCAGTACCATGTAATGGCAGAAAAAGTTTCTGATGGAAGCAATGCGAGTGTCACTAACGACTTCTACCATCATTACAAGGTAATCTACTTAATTTACAATGTTTTAGAAATTTTAGTTCGGACAAGCCCGAAAATAATATGTAGTATATTTTGGTTTGATTAATTTCAAAATTCAGTGAAATTAAAAGAATAGTTAGATTGATAGTCAACTAGGCCAAGAAGATCTAACTAATTAATATTTATATAATAAAATTATTCTTAGAATTTTGTTATATTTGGAAACGACCAAATATAGACTTGTTACCTGTAAATGATAATATTTATAGAAAAGTTATGTGATATTTAAAATTATTTGACAACTTCACTAAATAAAATTACTATAGGTATTTAAAAATTAGAAACATACAATCTGACGACGAGTCGGACTACGACCGGGAGAGCAAAAAGGGTTGCATTTTCGGTCATTTTAAATATTGATTATTAGCTGCTGTTATATTTTTTGTCGTGCTTAATTTATTATTCTTCACCATATAAACTGCTATTTTTATTTTATATTGCAGGATGACATCAAGTTGATGAAATACATGGGATTGGACTCGTACAGGTTCTCCATCTCGTGGAGCAGAATATTTCCAAGTAACAAATTGATTTGGTTAAATAACATTTAACTCCAATGCTAATCGAGTTTATTAATGCTATTGATGGTACTAATACTGCGTTGTTTCAGTGGGAAATGTAAACAAGGGAGTCAACCCGGTTGGTGTTCAATTTTACAATGACCTCATCGATGAACTCGTTGCCAACGGTCCGACTCCTAATTTTTCCACCTAGTTATTTATTTCTATACACAGATGTATAGGAAATTATCAATTTAGTGTTGCAGTTGTATAATTCTTATTTCATATACGCATCAGTATAATTATTTTCTTGGAACAGATATAAAGCCATTCGTCACCTTGCTTCATTTTGATAATCCACAAGCCCTTGAAGAAGAATATGGTGGACCGCTAAACTCTACTTTCGTGTGAGTAGTCATGCTCCATTTATTTGTTTTTTCAGATAAATTATAAGTCAAGGATTAAGTTGAGGAGAATTTTTAAAAAGAGTTTAAAATTTTAATAAGTATTTAACAATGTTACACTCTTCAAAATAAATTTTATTAGACAAGCTACACCAACTTACCTTCATTACCGAATTTATATCCATAATATATAATATAACTTTGCATCATTTATTTCTGTGGGTTATCAACAAAATATTTAAACTTAATAATAGACTCAAATTAGATTTACCTTGACTAAACTACAACAAGTAATTTCCATTGCCAAATTTATAAATCCATAATATATAATATAAACTTTGTATAATTTATTTTTGGCTCATCAACAAGATATTTAAACTTATAAAATTGAAGTAGGCATAAATTTACGTGCACTCACTTGCAGTACTGTTTATATTATATCTAATAGAATTTTACCACACAATAAAAAACACCATAGGTAATTCTTCTGCACCAACTCTGCAGAAAAGGGACATGAAAATATCAAAAGATAAACTGCTATTGACCCAAGTTACGAAATACACGTTATCTTAAGATTATAAATGACACTTTTAATTTTCTCTATGGTATTCTAATACACGAACATGTTTTTACTTATATATCAATTTACAGGAGAGATTATGCAAATTATGCTGACTTCTGCTTCAAAACATACGGAGATCGAGTGAAGTATTGGGCGACGATAAATGAACCAGATATATTCACCCTCATAGGATACGCTTTGGGGAATTCGGCTCCCGGCCGATGCTCCAGCTACGTCGGAAATTGTACCGCCGGCAACTCCGCCACTGAACCCTATATTGTTGCCCACAACTTGATCTTGAGCCATGGAGCTGCAGCGAGGTTGTACAAGAAGAAGTACCAAGTAAGATAAATGGAAACCCTAATTTGCAATTTTCGGTATAAAGAAAAATTTGACATGAGAACATATCTTTTCACTGAGAGAAATGATTAAATGGCTCAAAAGATTTATTGACTTTGTAAGAGATACAAAAATAAATAAATTATTGACATGGATAACATAAGACATACCTTTCAAAGGAGAAGAGAGAACAGAATGAGTAAAAATACATGCGTTAATCTTAGGCAATCATCATTTGGCGATAAGATCATATTAGACGAAATGATACTCATGAGATTTTTTGTTTAAGTTCTTTTTATTGACCAATATTATTACTCGTTGCAATTTTATTGGGAAAAAATAGAATGAGCTAATAAACTTCCGATTGCACCTGGCCCCAATAAAAAATAAGCGATTTGGATGTTTCTATAAACCAAAAAAATAGTAAGGATGTTTGTGTGTATATTTATAGCCTGTACAAAAGGGAGAAATCGGCATTACTTTGGCGACTACCAACTATAAACCGCTGGAAAACACTGACGAGGATAGAGCTGCTGCTAAGAGAGCATTTGATTTCACAGCCGGATGGTAAGTTAAAGCTGCTCATTTGATACCTATATTTACTATCTTTCATATAATTTCGAAGTAAATGCATATACCTGTTGTGACCGTAGTAAATTGTCGAGTTTTTATGAACTACCCGGATTTAATATGTTTGTTTACTACTTGTAATTGTGGCAGGTTCCTGCACCCTCTCACCTACGGTGATTATCCAAAAAGTATGAAGCTATTGGTCGGAAACAGGCTACCTAACTTCACCAAAAAACAATCCAAAGAATTGGTAGAAACACTTGATTTTATCACATATAATTACTACTTCAGCGATTACGCCCATGCTACCCCCTCACAAAACGGGGTCAACGTGAGTTACACCACCGATGGACTTTACAACGAAAGTTCGGGTAAATTCAAATATAACTTAGTCGATTTAATTCATATTTATTTTTTAGAATAAATATTTGAAGTTGACCTACTAATTGGGTGGCTTTGCTTTCCTTGTGAATTTTCAGTTGATGAAAATGGGAATCCATTTGGCTCAACGGTAATTCCCGTGGTTCTTGAATTTTCAAGTTTATATGATTAGATTATTTTGAAAAACATTATGAAAGGATTGAAATGTAATTTGCCTTCTCTCAGACGCATCTATTTTTTTCAGACAACGTATGCTGGATTTTATAGCTACCCGCAGGGAATAGAAGACGTTGCCCTTTATCTAAAGGATAATTACAAAAATCCAGTGTTGTATGTCTCTGAGAATGGTGAGACATCTCCTGATTTTCGCTGGTTAGATTTTGATTTAAATTTCATCCGTTTCGCCCGAAATATTTTCTCTAAGAGATATGTTTTTAAATTTTTATTATCAGAAAATGATTTATCATGTTCTTTTTGCTGAAAGTTGTTTCCAACTCGACCAAAAAAAAACCTCGTTAAACAATTTTTTCAGTTAGAAAAATATTTTGTATGTTTGTTTTTTTGGTTGATATCACCTAATATCCAAACAACTGATTATTTTTTTGGTTGATTAAAACTTTAAATAATGATAATATTCTTCTAACAATTATTTAACAATAATACATTTTGAATAACTCCAAATTCAAATATGTTGGTTAAGATAAAAGTAATCATATATTCTTCGTATACAGGGGTACCCGACAATGCTTCGTTGCCAATGAGTACGCTGCTCCAAGATAACGTGAGAATTAATTATACTACCAATCACTTATCTAAACTCTTGAGCGCTATCGAGTAAGTTTACATACTCTTGCTACATACATGTATTTACACGCAATATATATACACACATACACACACAAAATACACATAATCTTATTACCCATCAAACTGGCACAATTTTTTAGAGTATTAATTTGTTAAAATATTGATAAATATATACTTAATTATTGATGGTCCAAATTTTGCAGGAAAGGAGCTAACGTAAAAGGATATTATGCGTGGAATTTCTTGGACGATTTTGAGTGGACGTCTGGGTACAAAGAGCGTTATGGGTTTGTGTACGTCGATTTCGAGAACAACCAGACTCGTTACCTTAAAGCCTCGGCCGAGTGGTTCAAGACGTTTCTCTCCAACTAATCATAATTTCATGACGATATGAAATTCTATCCTACTTTAATTATTTATTAAAGTGAATTATAGAAATATCAAATATTATAAACCTAACAACCAAGGCACTGGTGAAAAATAAAAAATATTATAGATAATAATTGGTCTGGTTGTATCTGTGATTAGAGAGATTCAATAACATGAATATATGTATGCTTGTGTATGAAATGGAATGTTGGTAAGTGGAGATATAATCTTTGTTCTATATTAAAAGTTTGGTTCTATATGAAGCAAATATGTGGGTACACAATTTTATAAAAATGGTGCAATTATTCGAGAACAATAATAAAGTCGTGAATTTCTCTCCCATTCTTCGTGTCAAACAATTCTAATATATGAAGGATATATGTGGATAGTAAAATTTTGGTCAAGTTAATAACGAGTACAAAGTTCTTTTTTTCCAATGCTAACATGTGGAGTTCCATCAACATTCAGCCACTGATCCATTTATTTGTCAGAAAATAAATATATTATATACTCATCATATACTTATTTATTCGAATCATTGAATCCACTATATTCTTTTTACTTCTTACGTTAAGCAAATTTCATCACAACTAAAACATATTTTACTAAAATAAACGAAATTCATAAATAAGTTCTATTAACAATTGAACGATAAATAATTTAGCAAAAACTAATTAGTAACAAAATTCTCCAATAAAATGTATGGGATTTCTTTATCAACACAATAAATTTTTGGATGAATTACTATTAGGTCTATGTAGTTTGAAATATTTCTTTTACTCTCTTCAGTTTCACAAATAAATTAAAAATTCTTTTAAGTTTGTTAAAAAAGTATTATAAATTAGAATTAGATTTTTTTTTTTCAAAATGACAAAAATATCTTCTATTAAAAAAATATAGCAAATCACTTTTTCTTTTTTTTTTCTTCTCGCTCACCTTCTTCATCTACCCTCTAACAAAAACTCAAACTCAAATTCATATTTTCTTATGTTCTTAATAAAATCAAATTAATAAGAAAGAATTAAATCTACAACTCAATAATCCTAAAAAAAAATACGATTAGAATCAAAGTTTTAGCTATCCTCCACCTCTCACCATTGAAATCTGAACATACAGATTTCATTTCCAACACCATCAAACAATAAAATCACTTTTTCCTTTATCAATGACTTCAACAAAATCCATCTTCGAAAGCAAAATTTTGAGATCTGTTTGATTCCTAGAAAACTCAAAATCCATCTTCATCAAGTAGTTAGATTCCCAACCTAGGTTACAAGCCAACCCAGCTTCCTCTTTTGAAACATTCTTCTTCAATCGTCTTATTCCCTCGTTGTTTCTGCTCCGACCAGCCAGTCCCGAATGTGCAAGGCTAAGTGATGTCACCTTGGACGAAGGGCCCACGTGCTAGAGACTGGCGATGGATGAGACGGCGAGGCTAGAGAATGAGACTGAGAGGGCAAAGACAGAGGGGAGGGAGAGTGGCGCTTTGGAGATGGGGACTGGTGTCGTCTACAATTATAATTTCATAACTATAATTATAATCAAAATTATAGTTATGAAGATTAATGAAGGCAAAGGGAGAAAATTTGTTTTAGAGGAAAAAGATGAATTCGGAGAAGAAAAGAGAATAGAGGATTTTATTTTTATTTCTAATTTTAAAGTAAAAATTTTAAATTTAGAGTTCTTAAATTTTAATTGTTCTATTAGCTTTGATTATGTTAGACGATTTGGGTTTGAGTTTTTTGGTTGAAAGTTGGAGGAAGAAGATTAATGAGAAGAAGAAGAAAATATTTTTTTAATAGAAAGATATTTTTGTCATTTTACGTAAGAAAACAAATTTGGTTATGACTTTAAGGACGTCAGAATATAATTTTGTTAAATTAGAAATTTTTTTAATCTGATTACAAAATATTTAAGATAGGAAACAGATATTGAGAACTATAAGAATAATATATCCTAAACATTTTGTACTTCTGAAATAAATTCCGATTATGCATAGGATCTATTTATCAATACAATATTTTTCTCCTGCTGAAAATAAATTTTAATTCTTTTACGCAGATGGAAAATCTTCGAATTCAAAGATAGCTGTATTTTTGTCACTATACAAAACATCTCGTTATAAAAGTGAACGAAATGCATTTCAAAATTTACCGATTATTTATACAAATATGTGGAACTTCTCGATGTTAAACTCTCATGATTTATTACTTTATTCAAATAAAAAAACTATAATTATTTTGTCCTAAAATTTTGATTCACTAAATAAAAACTTTAATATCAAGTTCTACAACCCAGCACTGGCAGAGCTAACGTACAATACGGCTGCGGCCATCTTCGGTGGCGGACAAGATATGGTTCCGCAACAATGCATGCGAGCCAGGTGATACCGCAACATTCCAAACCCAACCAAGACATGCCCATCTCCAACCAGCCAGGTGTTCCCACCTCACAAATATATAAGGAAACGACACTTTTTTATTGTCGGACCTTTGAAAGTATTTTTCCTAGTTCGGAACCGAAATATATACATTCATAAAGACACCGTTTTTTAACGCTTAAAAAGTAATTATTATTCCAGCAAAAAAGAAAACGTCAAACGCAAAAAAAAAAAAAAAAGTTATAACAAAGGACGGGAGAGTTATTAAGCTTAACTAAGATTTGAGTTCGAGTTTAAAAAATTCTACAATGGTAAACACTTATTACAAAATTTTTGTTATTCAAAATGATTTACTGAGCTGAAATTTTGATTAGTTTGTCCAATAAATCATGGACCGACTAGTTCTAACAAAAAAGAAATAGTAAATTATTCGTCAGTTTCAATAGTTTTATATATGCGTCTCTTATTTATTTTCATAGATTAAATTTTTTCTATAGTTTGGCAAAACTATATCTGAGACTCCTGAAGTTAAAATCTGAATTTGTTTTGCCAGAAAAAGACCATGCGAAATTTCTAAAATATGAGACGGGTATGCTAAATTATAACAACTTAGAAATAATTTCCCAAAAAACAAAAGAAAAAGTCCAACCCCTCCAAATCCAATCATTAGACCCCCTCCCTTCTCTTTGAACGAAATTTATCTTTAATTAATGAAAACCGCCTGCTCCTCGTCAATCCTCTCCATGAAGCCTCCTCCTCTCTTCTCCCCGATCCCACCCAAGCCCCCTTTTACCCTTCCCCAACTCCAGTAATTACAAACCCTGCCATTCCCCTCAACTACTCGAGTAACCGCCACCGGAATTGAAATTAAGCGATGGCGATCGTCACCGGAGATCGGTACCTGGACCGGTTGGTGAAATTCGTCGAGGAGAACGCCGGAGCCCTAATCGAAGGCCCCACCGTCCTCAAGCTGAACCCCGCGGGTCTCCACTACGTCCAGTCCCGGCTCGAGGCGCTCCACGAGCTCGAGAGCCTCCTCACCGGCGCCCCCGTCGACTACCTCCGCGCCTACGTGTCTGACCTCGGCGATCACCGCGCGCTAGAGCAGCTCCGCCGAATCCTCCGGCTTCTACCGTCGCTTAAGGTTGTCTCCGTCCTCCCCCACCCGGCCCGGGACCCGACGCCGCTCTCCCTCCTCCCTTTCGCGCGGCTCCGCGTCCTCGAGCTCCGCGGCTGCGACTTGTCCACGTCGGCCGCCAAGGGGTTGCTGGAGCTTCACCGTACGCTGGAGAAGATCACTTGTCTCAATTCCACCGTAACCGCTTCTTCCTCTCTTTTTTTTCATTTGCTTTTCTTCTTTAATTAAATCTGATTTCATTTTTTTTTTGGAAATTAGGATGCGCTAAGGCATGTGTTTGCGAGTAGGATTGTTGAGATAAAGAACTCTCCGCAATGGCTTCGCTTGTCGTTCGTATCGTGCGCGTGCAACCGCTTGGTTTTGATGGACGAGTCGTTACAGCTGCTTCCGGCCATTGAGACTCTGGACTTGAGCCGTAATCGGTTCGCTAAGGTGGATAACCTGCGCAAGTGTACCAAGTTGAAGAACCTCGACCTTGGGTTCAATCATCTGAGAACTATCTCGCCGTTGAGTGAGGTACATGTATTTTCGAGTTGCAGTGTGTTTGAAGTGTGTTAGTGAGTTGTTGTTTGAGACTGTTGAAAGGGTACAAGTGATGAGTAGTTTGGTGCTTATGCTAAAGCCATCATCACCAGTTATTAAGCTCTTTTGCTTAATAGCTCGATGCTTTTCACAGAGTAATTTTTTGGTCTGTTTTGAAAACTGCCTCGTGGCTGAGTTAGTTTGTGCAAAGAGACTTGTATTTGCATGAGCAAGAATGAGGTGTTTTATAGTGTTCGAGGTGAAGCAAAGAAGGAATGTATATTGCTTAGCGAATGTACTGGGGATCTGAGTATAATGATGTTCTGGTTGAGGATTACTTTCAAATAGATTCAAAAGCATTATTCAATGTTTTTTTTTTCTTTCTTTCTGAGAAGTGGTGTATAAGGAATTGAAACTAGTTATCTTTTGCATCCTTGAAAACATTAAATTCAGTGCGTACTATGTCATAAGGTATGCACTCAGTTCTGTAATCAATTTTTTTAAATGAGCCCTTACAGTTTTTGGTTGTAGGGACTTAAGTTATGACAAATTATAAGAAATATGCATGAATATGAATGATCAAAACTCTTTCTAAAAGCTTATGTATGAGGCAAATACTCTTGTTGGATCTCTGTTCATGAATGTTGTTAAACTTGCAGATATCTTTTAATCTCGTGAAACTTGTCGTGAGGAATAATGCTCTAAGCACATTGCATGGGATTCAGAACTTAAGGTCACTTGAAGCCCTTGATGTTTCCTACAATATAATATCCAATTTTTCTGAGGTGGAACTTATTGCGGGTCTCCCATCTCTACAAAATCTGTGGTTAGAGGGAAACCCGCTGTGCTGCGCTCGATGGTATCGAGCACAGGCATTCAGCTATTTTGGTCATCCAGAAGTGGTAAGTAATGTCCTTTTTAAAGGACTTGAGATGTTAAATTAGTTGGGTTGAACATGTTCGATCTGGAATTGCTAAATTTTGAGCTCATTTCAGCAAGCTGACTACATTGTTTTGAATGATTGATTAGTTGAAATTAGATGATAAAGTGATTAGCGCAAGAGAGTTTTGGAAGAGACAAATCATCATCTCAAGCAGGCAGAAGCTTCCTGCCAGCTTTGGATTTTATTGTCCCGCAACTGATGATCCGGAGGGGGAGAATACGATAGCACAGAGAAGGGTATGTTTGTTGCGCCTATAAGATGCTGCATGTGGCCTTTTCTTATCAAGATGCATTGTTTTCTTAGAAAAATTGACTGCAGGTTGACCTTGTTTCGTGTGTTAGATTGTACCATATTCTATCTTCACGTAACCTTCCCAAAAACAGCAATTTACTTCATAGGCCTGATTTTATGGATTCAAAGCAATCAACTAGGATACCAAGCAGTAGTGTCTTTTTGACTTGGACGACATACAAACAATAAATGGAAATTCATCCGTCAAATTGTTCTTGCCAGATATGCACTAACAGTTATATACTTTTTTCACTTCGCCTGATCTATTTTTTTTAATAATGCCATTTAAAGCCTCTAATGTTGCACCGACTTGTGATTTTCAGAGAAAAATATCTCGTCTTGCTTCAATTGAGAGTAGTGATGACAGCACGTCCATTTCTTCTGACCAAGAGTCTGTTTCATGTGAGAATGAGAATCAACCCAGAGAGGAGCAGTTGTCATCCGAGGATAAAGCCGAAATCGCTGAATTGATCAGCAAAGTTGAACTCATGAAAAAGGAACGCTCCGTTCTTTGGTTGCGGGAGGTTAAGAAATGGATGGACCCTGAATGTGAGAATGTAGTTGATACTTTAAATTCAGGGCCTACCTTGCATCGTGTTAATGAGAATCCAAATCATGTTGCCTTGGGTGAAAGTTCAAAGCAAACTGCGAATTCTTCTCATACTTTGGTTGGCCAGGTTACTAACGATCTTCTGGAATCTAAGAAGTTTCCTTTTGATGTATCAACGATTCCATCTGGTGGGGTTGCTGTAACAGGGAAGGATAGAAGTAGCTTAGAACAGAAATTTCACCAATCTTCATCGCATGAAGGTTTCAGGAGTGCAGCGGAGCAAGTTGATCTCTCCATTCCATTTGAAGAACTTGGGACCCTTTCTCAAGGCTGTGATACACCACTGGTTCCTACAGATTGTAGAAGCCAGTGTTATTCTTCCTCAGCTTACCCTGGGTCTCCTCCACATTACCAAGAGGACATCCTGCAACGTCGGCACAACTTGGTGGAAGAAGTTCTTCAGTTATCTGCAGATTCTTTTTCTGTCTTATCGTCTGATAGTAATACAACGTCGAGTGAAGATGATGAATATGATGACGTGCATGAAGTTGATAAATTGATGTATGGAGATGGTTGGCCTCAAAATAGCAAGTGCTTGAATTCTGGATTTGGAGGTCATGGAACTGGTAGAGAAAGGGAAGATAATGTCTTGTCAACATCAAATTCTGAAGGAATCTCTTATATACTAGAAAGATCGATTTCGAACCATTCTGTTGTTCCAGCTAGTTCTGTGCATGAGGAAGTGGCAAGTGAGCATGATGTTGTTGAAAGCAAGAGAAAACCAAGGAGAAGATTTATACCACTGCCAAATGATGTGTGTAATAGTGAAATAAGATTAGCTGATTCTTGTGGCAACTCCTGTGCTTGTGAAGCTGATATGAAATTTCAAAGACGGATGTCTTTCGGTAGCGAAAGTGGATTTTCTGATATTACTGATAGGAAGCAGTTCTTGTCAAGTGCAACTGCATCAACAGATGGTAGATTTTTGTCGGATGAGTTTATTGAGGAATATTTTAAAGCACATATTGGAGATCCTAGTGTTGAGGAAACTTGCAGGCATTGTGTCTGCTGTGATTGCGTTATGGAGCCACGATCGTTATCCAAAGAAAGGTAAAGCTTTGTACTGGCTAGGAGCAAGGCAAATAATTTCTAGGCACTGCATGGCTACTATCATATTCTACGATTTGAATAAGGTTTAATATGTGGAGCTGTATTGTCTAAGTTGATAGTATCTTCTCTCTGGTAGGACTTTCTACTGTTTTTGGTTGAAGCACTAATTTCCACATGCATGAGGAGGGCATATTTTATGCTTTTCTGACCTGAAACAACATTCTTGGTTTGCACAAGAATCTCAAGTTAGGTGAAACAAGTATACCTTATATTGCAAAGTAATTCTCTTTCTGTGCTGGATTTGTATGTTTATTTCTTAGATGAACAAAGCAATGTTTACAATGCTACTATTTAGCAATTATCTTAGCTTTAGATATCATGTTCTATCTTCTTACTTACAGACAAGTTGCACTACTGGTGAGCAGTCAAAACAAGTTGTATGTGCTACTAATAGGAGTAGCATTTGATGGGTCAGGTCAGTGTAGAGATTCTCGGGCAACTCAATATTTATTCATTGCTTTCTAGTGTCTTCAATTGGAAACTCTGTCAATCTGATCGATCATCCTACTAAAATTCAGTGATGATTCAATGCAGGGCAAGTAAGTTTACTGAACTGGCACAGAATGGAGGATGTCAGAGAAATTTTAGTGGGATTTGGGCTGCAAGTCATTAGGTTAGTTATTTCCACATTGTATTGTTTCTTTTGATACGTATTATTTCCTAATCCCAGTCTTCTAGCATCGCTCAGGGTTTCCATTGAAAAGGGAGCTACTTACCTGTTTCGAACTGGGAGTGTCAAGAAAGCTAGCCAATTACTTTCTATCTTGCAAGTATTGGGTCCATGTACTTCAGAAAGGACTCATCCATTTATAAGGTTACTATACTTGCATCACTTTAGTTTCTGTGAAGCTTCTCCTATTATACAGATACCTACTTCCTCTTCGATTGATCTTATGAGTAGAACTTATCTTTTGTTGTTATATGATAGAAA
This sequence comes from Hypericum perforatum, assembly GCA_012979155.1. Lineage (NCBI taxonomy): Eukaryota > Viridiplantae > Streptophyta > Magnoliopsida > Malpighiales > Hypericaceae > Hypericum > Hypericum perforatum. The sequence goes on along the minus strand of SOPF01027075.1, from coordinate 4,396 downwards.
GGGTTATGGAAATTTATATGGCAGTTTGGAGCAGGTTCAGGTTCAGTTTTTCGAGAAGGAAATATGTGGGGGATCAAAGATGAGCATCTTCCAATATTCTCTGGTGCTGTTTTCTGACAAGGAGTCCGGAGGTATAATCCATACTCTGTCTGTCTTGGTTTCATATAAAGTTTTCAGAAAAAAATGCAGAACAAAATTGCTGTGTTGAAGATAAGAAAAAGATCTTTTCTGTGCTTACCGTGCTCTTTTAAACAATTTGCTCTTGTTATCTTGTTGTTATGGTTATGACTGAAATATGAGGGTATACTGCTACTTGAACATTTTGGAGACTGCGAGAAAAGTATGTGAAAGAAAAATGGTGGTGCTGTGTGCTTGCCGACTGCACCAGAATTGCCTTCGGACACAGCATAGCTAAACAGGATTCTTGTGCTTGCAAAAACCTGAGCCTGCAACTGGCAACAGTATGCATTTTATGTTTCGGTCCAAGGTTACCAATCCTAAGCATTGGCTGGACTGTATCCTGGGTTATTAAGAATCTTTAATCATTTACCAAATGGGTAAAAAATGATTGATTTAAGTAGCTACACTTCCATCATGGAGTAAACCAACCTGGATGATGTTTGTACTGGATATATTTGCTATCTATCCTATTCGGAAGAATAAGGAAGCATGCATTTCTCTATATCTATGCGAAGAGAGATATAATCAATAAAAGAATAAGAAAAGCTAAATGCTGCAATTCTATGTATTTTATTCTCTTATACACCTAAGCATGGACATTCTCCATGTGGTGTCCACGATATTAGATGCTTTTACATTTTGAAGCCACGGTTTGTTGGTTTTGAACAGAGGGGACATGGCTTTCGCGGTCGCTTTTCATTGCTGGTGGAAATGTGGTTGTTTGCCTGGAAGACTTCAAGCATTTTAGTTCGTCTCTGTCTTCATCTTCGCGGAACTACTTCTCTCTGGATTCACATTGCTCTATTGGTGGCATAATTGAACTGGTAAGTTCGTGTTCCTAATTCTTAGTTATAGTTTGCAGTGGAGGAATCATATCAAATGTTGTGATTAGTCTGGCCTAGGAAGACTGATTGTGTCGAATTCTCATCATACCGTTTGATAGATTCTCTTTTTTCTGGTGGTTCATTCAGTCCCCTGCCTGTCGTCTCTTCCATATCAAGCTGTTTCCATCTAATTTCTCTACAAACTTGATGGTGTACTTCAGGTGATTGATGCAAAGTCTCGTTGTGTTACCTTAGCTATCGAATGTGCCGCTGTTAAGTCTTCATCATCCGCAGCTCGGAAAGAAAGACCACGAAGGAAGGAAACTGAAGCTCTGTCTGAACCCGCAACGTCGGGCTCTCTAACATGGAAGCTGAAGTGGTATTCGGATGAGAACTTACTGAACTTTGTGGCACTTTTGAAGGCGATTCATGCCGGGATGTCCGCTGCCCCGATGATCGTAAGTTATCTGCCATAGTAGTAAAGTGTCTGTCTATGTACAATTGAATTCATTCTTTGATTGCTTCCTTGTAACTTCCTCTCACTTCCAGTCTTCTGTTGGCCTCTGTTCTCTTTTCCTTTGGGTGTTGGTGAGATTGGAATTTGTTCTTCATTCTTTGATTCTTGTACCTTGTCGTTGGCGCCTTTCCATGTAAAGAGACGTACCAAATATAATTATTTACCAAGTTTCGAGTTTTCCATTTTTGGGCAGTTAGTTCTGGACAAAAATCTCCATTAAGTATATATGCATTCACTTTGTGCAAATAGAAGTTCCTCAAGCAGAAAATCAATTGGATAGATCCAGATGGGCCCAACTCAAGCTTGGTCGAAAAATGTGGGACCATCGGAAACGTGTTTCAGGCCCATAACTTTCAGAAGCGTCGGGGCCAGGCCCGTTAAATTCGGTCGACTCAACACATATTTGGCTATGAGCGCATCCGTCTAAAGCCCATACGATGCGGATCCGCCGGATTATCAAGTCCATCAATATTGGTGACAGAACTCCACATGGGCCAGTTTGGGCCTGACCCGAATTATTAATATTAAGCCTTTGAAATACTAGGTCGATACTGGGTCTGGGACATATGAGATGCCCCTTACGTCTTCATTTTTCCACTCAACTTCGGACAACCATAGGCGGCAATTGGCCTGACCACGGTTCGGTTTTAACCTTAAAGACATATTAATCGATTAACAAGCAGCAGTTTCAGTATGACAACTATCGAATACGGTTGAAGATATAACTATGACTGTAATTGTGAGCTCCCAGATACGATCAGTATTCGGAAACCATCAGATTCTTTTTTCAGTTTGAACAGTAAGAGGAGAGAAGACTAAGAATGCAACTAATTGCCTCCATCTCCTATTATTTCCAAACAAGCCGAGCACTTTTGCTAAATGTCAATAATCAAAAGCTAACCAAGTTCAAGAAGACGAAATCAAAGACCTTCAATCAAGCTCTTTCAGGACTAAAGCATGGTTAGTCTTACATAAGATCTCTTGCCGGTGACATTCGCTATCTCCGGCCTTTTCTTTGTCTAATCCTTTTGAAAGCCATATAACTCACTGCAGCAGAAAGTGAATACCTGCCGAACATGGAAAACAACATTAGAGAAATGAAGCATATTGCTTTCAAGCTTCAAAGTCAAGTAATCGCAAGTTCTCATGTCGACACTCCGTAAATACCGAACATATGAGAGAGAGAGAGAGAGAGCGAGTACCATGTTAATGTGTAATGCAGATGCTGTTGTGGCATGACTGAACTCTGGATCAAGGCATTTACGTCCTTCGGAAGAGGGTATGGGTTACTAGGGTTCACTTTTTCATTAACGTCTTCCACATAGATTGTGTTCTCGGGAAGCCCACAAGCGCGGGCAATTGCAGGAACATCGACATAAAACCACTGTCTGGAACTTGGATCATTTTGTGGAACAAAAATGCTAGGGTTTTCGCTGCCACGAATCACTCCTACAACATCAACGCAAGTGACAGAAGGGAATTGAACCTGCCCATTGAAAGGCTTTAGAATATTCTCTTCCACGTGAGATGTCAACAATCACGGAGTCCCAGAAATTCATGATTACCTCTGTTTTTTTCGACTTGTTGAACCAGAAACTCCACCGCGAGCGCTCTGCACTCTTATGTTCCAATGATGGTGCCTGATCTGCTGGCTGTTGATCATGCTGTGATGCTTTAAAGAAATCTTCCTTCCAGCTACGTGGTACCCATCCTCTGTTGACTAGTATTGGCGATTGGATGCTAAAGAAATATACAAAGCAATTAGCGACCTGTAATAACAATCTATACGTGGAGACCCACAGCTTACTATTGCGAGGGGACATTAAGCCACTAAAATCAATGAAGAAAATAGTACTCGAAAAAAGTAAAAAAAAAATTAGGTTAATAATATTTCCCAATAAAATGGACAAACACAAAAGCTGAACTGCAAAACATAATAGGACGTGGCTCGTGCGCACGCAACACAATTTGGAGAAACATTGCATGCATTTTATAAATCAGAGAACAAACGATTACCAATGTCCAGAAATCCTACTTAGAGGCTTAAAAAATGTAGAGAGATGATAAATAATACCAGTCAAGAAATCTTGAGAGTGGACCAACGTCCATAAAGAGAGCAATCACAGACAGAAATCTTTGAAAGAGAAATCAACTTCAGATATTTCACCTTTCAGGATTTCCAGGTACTGGCACAAGGGGCGTGATGACATAGTACCCATTTTCAGTGACTCCTGAAATGCTTCTTGAGCGTGGACCAATGTAGATTGATTTGCTATTATCAAAAACACCTGTGCACATCACCTTCCTGAACTCTAAATTATCTGCAGTGTCAGTTCTCACAGATGCACCAGCGAACTTTATTGGTTCCATATCCAACCTCATTTGTCTATATTCCAACATTTTGATCTGCAGATAATAACAGTACATATGATGTCACACGAAACTCATACTTTTAGCTTATTTCCAATCATTGAAAGGAACGAAAAAAAATGATATAATAAGAATGCCTGATTCAAGGCTGTGTTTGGAGTAATTTAACCTGGAAATATTATCTACCTTGTCTTGCCTCCTAAAGATTTGCCATGTTCCAAGTCCAAAAGTAATAGCTCCTGGTAGAAACAACAACCATCTTGACCATCCCAACCCTCTCACATCTTCTTTCCCTGCACACCAAAGTTGCCCAATAACGAGTTTCTCACACATGCTCCAATCCTTCGCAAGGAAAAAAGGTAAAGATGCCGGAAACTTCAAACGGGGAAGGAAAAAGAGAACACTGATTCAATGCATCACATACTACCTTGAGGCTGAGAAGAGGTGGGCCCGGGATCGTTCACAACAGAGGAGATAGCGGCAGCAGAACTAGAAAAGGATGGCA
>SOPF01027074.1:40266-53542 GCA_012979155.1 Hypericum perforatum | reverse complement strand
TGGAGTGCGTGGAGGCATGCCTCGTCCTCAGTCATTATTGGGCTGGTATGGTTGGAGTTGGCCATTGGAATGTTTCTTTATACTTTTGAGCTATTTAAGTTGGTTTCTTTTGTTCGTTATTCGAGCTCTATGCTGTGTTTAGCATTTTCGTGCTCTTCAATTTATAGAGGTTAGCACTACTTCTAAAGATGTGTCATCACTTCTGAATTGCCCAAAATAGGATGGTTCACACTAGGAGTACAGTTTGATAACAATAAATATTAATTTAATAAAGTTTTCTTCTAATAAAAACTCGTATTATAATAGAAACATCATTAAATAAGAATTAGACACATTCCCAACATTGTTAAGACTTAAGACATAGTTTACGTAGTTATAGCGCACCACAAAAGATCATGGGATAATTGTCCTCAACTTTCTCGTATTTGCGAAAATCACCGATTCAGTCTCCTAACTTTTTACTTCATATTTAGTCTTTCTAGTTTGTTAAAAGGGTATCATTTAACCCCTTGACGCCGGAATCAGCTATTTTTTCCGTCGAAATTGGACGTGACTTTACTAAATTGCCGTTGTCTTTGAAAAAATATTTTAAACTCTTTTTCAACCCAAAAAAAACACGCCTAGCCCTCTCCTTCCCAATTTCCCCCCTTCTTCATCTTCTTCCTCTTCATCCCAATTTCCCCCCTCTCCATCTTCTTCCTCTTCATCCCAATTTTCCCTCTTCTCCATCTTCTTCCTCTTCATCCCAATTTCCCCCCTTCCCCTTGTCTTGAAAAACCTTAACAGCATCGTTCACCATATGCAAGTAACTATAGCGATTCGGTGGTACCTTGTCATAGCATATTGACTCTTCGTTGAAGATGAACTCTAGCGTGTACATCTTCTCTTCCATAACCAGTGCTTCCTTCCAGACGAGAGTTGCCAAACACTTTCCAATTCTGCCCAATTAGAGTTATTGAACATACGGGTTTTATAGCTTTTCAAGAGAGAGTCGAATCTGGGTTAGAAATTGGGGAAATAATGCTAATCGAGGGTGAGAAAGAAGATGGAGAAGAGGGAAAATTGAGATGAAGAGGAAGAAGATGGAGAAGGGGGAAAATTGGGAAGGAGATGGTTGGGCGCATTTGTTTGGGTTAAAAAAGAGTTTAAAATATTTTTTTAAAGACAAGGACAATTTAGTAAACTCAGGTCCCACTTTGTGGGAGAAAACAACCAATTTTGGCATCAAGGTTAAATGATAACCTTTCAACAAACTAGAAGGACTAAATATGAAGTAAAAAAATTAGCGGAGCTGAATCGGTGATTTTCGCAAACACGAAAGAGCTGAGAGCAATTATCCCAAAGATCATTCAAAAATTAAGATAATAATTGAATTAAACCATCTTACGAAATTAAAATAATTCTTAAATTCAATTAGATTATCAAGTTATATAGTACATAAACAATTATGTTCCAACGGCACGTTAATAAATAACAACTGCTACTTTTTACGATGAGGAGCTTAGTAACTCTAATCTAGTTAATTGAAACTCCTTACTAAAACAAATTAAAAGTGATAATTGGATTCCATCATTCAGTGATCAACCCGAACCAAATATCGGAGTAGATCAATACAAGTTAAAAGTGCTAACTGAATTATACATTTTCAATAATTTGAATTCAATATCTCATAAAAATATAACGACTTGTCGGTGAAGTGAAACTTTGAATACTTAAGAAGTTGTTGAGTGTAAAAAGTCAATTTTGCACTGCAAACAAAAGTACTTAAAGATGTGATTTTATTAGACCATTCGCCCATCTACACCCGCATCCCAAAGCAATCCATCCCCAACCATCCTTGAAATAAATAATTAATTTCTCACCTATCCATTTCAACCCAACCCACTTTACTCAATTTTCTACCCACCTTAAGTCTTTATCCCAACTCATCCCCAACCAATAAACAATAATATTTCTCTCATTCACATCATCAACCTAATTTACTTTAATTTTTCTTTCAACTATACATTATCTACAATTATTTCGTAATCATATAAAATTTTTTAAATAAAACATAAATGTAAATTTTTATTTCTCATTAAAAATTAAAATTTTTTTAAAAAATATAATTTAGACGAGTAAAAACTTTAATTGAAAATGATTATTTATAGAGAGTAGAAAAATGACAATTTACAAATTATTTCTTTTTTAAAAAGTAACAAATAATTATAATTTTTTCCATCTCAAACTCTATCTTAAAAAATTTATGTGGAAGAATAATATTGTATCAAATATACGAAATAGAATAAAAAATAAAGTTAAAAAAAAACTGTGAGCCCCACCCCCGGGATGGTTACCATCCTCGGTCGACATCCCCTCCACCCCTTTTTTAGTTATGGAAAGTGAAATGCACGCATGGGACGGATGGAGACGCCGATGCACTTAGCCTTTGAGTAAACAAAAGTGGCGGGAAGGTTCTGGTATTTGACTATTTTAGTTATCCGTACAACGGAAGATAACAATCGGACAACGACACATAATTGGGGTTTGACTCATTTCGGCGCTTATGAGAAAAATGATGAATTAACAAAGCAGTAATATAAAAGTCTTATCACAAGATTTACAGAAGTCAAAATATTCAATAAAATTTTATAAATTCATCTTCATAAATCTCTAAACTAAGTTATTTTTTCCGATCCCAACTTATTAAAATCAACGCCTTTGTAAATTACTGAAATTTTATGGTTTACAAAATTTAATTTATAAGGTATTTTACATATATACTGCAAGTTTACTCAAATGGATCGATTTAATTGGTCACTCGTTGCTTCCTTAAGGAGAACTATAAAATAATTAGGGGTGAAAGAAATTAACCCGTTGGGTTGTTTCATTTTTATGCACTTTCATCCATAAAAATTAGCAAAATTCACTATGTCCTATTTTTAAATTTACGATAGATGTTAGTCAAACTTTTATTGGTTTAAAAAATTGCAATCCTCCCCAAACAAAGCAATTCGTTGTAATGGTAGGAAAGTTAAATTCAATTAAAAATTTATTGAATTTAATTTTTACAAATAAAAATAACACTATTAAAAGAGTCGTCGGATAGTAAAGTGTAAAATAATGCTTGGCTCTCATAGATTCACCAAAAATAATAATTCCTCGTGATCTATGAGAAGAATTCCAATTCGTAGGAATTTTTATGTTTGCGAGGATCTCTCGGGGGTTTTATGTTTTAATTTGGGGACATGAATAACTTGTATCATGTTTGCATAAGCTGTCATGATAAATATTTTTGGTTTCTTAAGTTAGATCTCAAAAAGTTATGCGGATAAAAAAAAAATCGAATCGGACAAAATATGGTTCTTCAAAGTTTTTTTTACATAATTTTTTAATTTTATTTTTTTTGAATTTTTCTAAACTTTATAAAAAAATACAAAAAATAATACAAATACAAAAAAAAAAATGTTCAGAATAGACAATCTGGATACCATTTTGAAAAATTTAATTTTTTTTTTGTAATTTGAAAAAAAACCCGGTTTTAATCAAGAGATAATTTTTTTCTCGTGCCTTAGTTTTTTTAAAAAAAATTCAAAAGACAGTTAAATTTTCTCGTGTCTTTTTTTGTATTTTTTTCAAATTTATAAAAATTTAAAAAATTCAAATTGATATAAAAATTTAAAAAATTCAAATTGATATAAAAATTTAAAAAAATTTAAATTGATTGATTATGCAAAAAAACTTGAACGGGTAATATCTTGGTGCTCGGATGTCTGATTCAAGATTTTTTTTATTCTGCATAATTTTTTAAGATCTATTTCAAGAAACCAAAAAAGGGTAAAGAACCCATAATACGGTCCGTATTACGAGTTTTTTTACCCATAATATAGAATCTGAATTTAAAACCCATAATACGGTTGATGATTTAAAATCTGGATTCTGGTTATTACGGGTAAAAAACCCGTAACTTGGTTCAGCCCAACCACGCGGATACCTTTTTCGTATTTAAAAATTTTGGTACTATTCTGATAATTTTTGTTGAACAGTAGCACTAAACTAAAAAAAATCCCCCATTTTCCCGTAAACCACTCTTAATTATCGCCATTGTTGTTGCTAGTGTCAATCAATTGCCGGGTCCAATCAATTGCCGTGTCCAATCAAATATAGGTAGTCATTGTACTATTTTTGGGAGAGATTTTGAGGGAAAGTATAAGCTCTTCATCCATTCTAATATTATTTTTAGTCAAATATATTTAACTTTTGGAATTCTTTTAAGATGTGTCTATGAAAAAAATAGTATACATTGTAAATATAAATAATAATAATTAAATTAAATTACTTAAACATTTTAATTTATGTACCGTACATTATTCTTCAGATTGTGAAAATAAGCAAAGAACGGGGTGACAACGATGGGATCGAGTTTGACTCACATATATTTGATTTAACTCGTATTATCGTACTATATTAATTGAAAATATATTCATGTCGGTAGTTCTTCACTCTCAAAGTATATCACTTACTAAAAAGGTTTTTTCACGCAAAAGTTTTGAAAGAGTGACATTATTAAGGCGAACTGGAAATGCGTGAAGTAGGGACAGAATTTACATTTTGTATTTTGGGTAAATTCAGTTGACTCATTTGGATTATTCAGGATTTCGCTAAAACATCATTTTCTACTGAAATTTTCTAATACTGGTATATGCAAAATTCTTCGAAAAAAATTTACCGAATTAAATCTTAATACTATCTCGAAGTATCGAGTACTAAAACTTCACCGAAATTACCAAATTTCAGTTACCATTTGCACACCCATAAAGGGGTTGAACCAAAAAGCTCAGCTACATATGAGGATCTGTCATGTTAGAGAAGGATGAAAGAAGCTTCCGAGTTGTTTTTGAAAGTTGAAGAGGTATCCAACCCTATCCAACCCAAGTGAAGATAACAGCTAGAATATACTTTGCCAAGATTTGAACATTGGACCTATGTTAAATCGAACTACGTCATATGATAAGAGTCCAAATAATCCGTGCACAATTGTCTAATAGAATCGAGAATGTAACTATAGCACTCTCGTGGGAATTTCAGGGAAATGTAACCAAATTGTTAATTGGCTTTTTAAACCTTTTTCCTGGCTTGTTAAGACAAATTACCCTCTTAGCAACGTATGATGGAGTCCGACTGAAAAGGGTTGGTGGACTATATCAATGTGTTGAGAAAAAGGTTCAATCTTATTGAATAAAGACCAATTACAAGATATAAATATACAGCTTGTGAACGAACAAAGGAAAGAATAAACTAATTACAGCTATACAATCTACTATGTGCAGAAAAGGGAACGATTGTACAGGTACGATCTGATTAGGATCGATTGAAGAGAATCCAGCTCTAATTGGAAAGGGATTTCCTCAATTAGAAGTATTAGATTTGTGACCGTTGTACTGGAGATGTGACACGGTGGAATATTGCCTTCAATTTCTCGATTGTGTCTTCAATTGTATCTCCAGACAGCTGGGGTTTCCAATTGAGAATGATTCAACCCAATTCAGTCCGATTGCATTTGATTGAGCTGCAATTGAGGCTGAATTGGTGTCTTAATCGTTAACACTCCCCCTCAAGTTGAGGGTGAATAGGTCTTTCATCCCCAACTTGACTAAATGTGCATCGAATAGGGGTGAGCTGAGGGCCTTGGTGAAGAGGTCCACTGGTTGATCATCGCTGTCAATGTGCAGGGTGAAGATGGTCCCGTCTTGCACCTTTTCATGAACATAGTGACAATCGATCTCTATGTATTTAGTACGCTCGTGAAAGACTAGATTGGATGCAATGTGGATGGCAGCTTCGTTGTCACAATGAAGAGGAATATGGACCTGAACACGAAAACGAAGTTCAGTCAGTAAAATCCACATAATCTCTTGGAGAGTCACCGCCATTGTGCGATACTTGGCTTCAACACTTGAACGTGAGACCACGTTTTGTTTCTTTGAATTCCAAACAATAGGATTTCCTCTTACAAAAAGACAATAACCAGAAGTGGAGCGCCGATTGTTCCTGCATCCAGAATAATCAGAGTCACCGTAAGCAGTAATGGCAAGGTTACCAGATTTGGTCATCAAAATCCCCTTGCCGGGCGAGTTTTTTAAATACTTTAAGATGCGTTCCATAATCTCAACATGTTGGACTCTGGGTGAATGCATAACCTGACTAATTAGACTAACAACGTAGGTTATATTGGGTCTTGTGATTGTAAGGTAAATCAGTTTACCAACCAATTTTTGAAATCGAGGGATATGTGGATAGATCTCACCTTCATGATGTAGGACCTTTAGATTCGATTCTAGCGAAGTTTTGTAAAGTTTGGATCTGAGCTTTTTTACCTCTTGAAGCAAATCGAGAGTGTACTTTCTTTGATTTAAGAAGATACCTTTGAATGAATGTGCAAGTTCTACCCCGAGAAAGTACTTCATTTTGCCAAGGTCTTTTATGTCGAATTTGGAGTGCAAATCGGCCTTCAATTTCCTGATTAAATCATCGCTACCACTAGCAATTAAAATATCATCAACATAAACTAAAAGAACGATCTTACCAAGGGATGTATTCTGAATGAATAATGAGGAGACAATGTGACACTTTTTGAAGCCTAGTCCAAGGAGTTCACCACTTAGCTTATTGTACCAAGCTCGTGGAGACTGCTTGAGTCCATATATTGCCTTGTGTAGTTGACATACTTTTCCCGATTTTTCTTGAATGTGACCAGGTGGAAGCTTGAGATAAATTTCCTCGTCTAAATTCCCTTGTAAGAAAGCATTCTTGACGTCCATATGCTCCAGCTTCCAGCCAAGGTTCACTGTAATAGAAAGAAGAATACAGACGGTATTTATTTTGGTTACTGGCGCAAAAATTTCACTATAATCAATCTCGGGGTTTGACCACAAGCTTGGCTTTATGTCTCTCAATTGAGCCGTCATTATGGTGTTTAATTTTGAAAACCCATTTCAATCAATAACTTTCTTATTTGGAGGCAAATCACATAAAGACCAAGTTTTATTTCGTTTTAACGCGGCTAACTCTTCGGCCATAGCTTGTCTCTAAAGAGCGGATTTAACAACCTCAAAAAAGGTTTTTGGTTCACGATTCGAGTTAATTTGACTAAGAAAGGCTCTATGGGCAGTCCCTATGTGATCATACGTAATATGTTATTCAATTGGATAAAGCACATTAAAAGTTTTGTAATCACGTAATTTGCAATTTTCAAATTTTGTCTGAGTTGATCTCCTGATGGACTGGTCAGTACATGGTTATTTAGTTCGAACATTGGTCTGATCAGTTATAAGCTCAGGTTGAGAATAATCAACTAGATTATCAATGTGGTCAGTAGACATACCCAGATTGGCTAGATTTAATTGAGTTGCTTCAATTTTATGCGAGACTCCAATCACGTTGTCTATCCGTTGTTCTTGAGTGGACGCCTACAATTCAGGTAAATTGGGCAAATTAGAGTTATAAAAAATGGGGGGAATGGGAACAGGAAGGCAATTCTCCCTTTGATTAAAGTCTGGAGGATAATTCTCCCCCTGATTATGATTGTCCATCAAGTTTTTGGTGAAGTATGGCATGAATTCCATGAATTTGACATCTCGGGATACAATTATGGATTTGTGCATAGGTGAGTAGCACTTGTAGCCTTTTTGAGTTATTGAGTAGCCTAGAAAAATGCAATGAATTGATCTGGAAGCCAATTTATCTCTCTTTGCTGCGGGAATTTGGACGTAAGCACAGCAGCCGAAGACCTTGAGGTAGGCAAGATCAATCTTCTTATTGAATAGTAACTCAATTGGCGAATCATTGTTCAAATTTAGACTGGGTAACCTATTGATTAAATGGCAAGAAGTTAGAATTGCATCACTCCAATAACACATATGAACATTCATTTGAAACATTATCGCACGTGCAACTTCGAGGAGGTACCGATTCTTTCTCTCGGCCACTCCATTTTGCTGCAGTGTGTATGTGCATGAAGTTTGGTAGATAATCCCTGCATTGGTTAGAAAATCCTTGAAATACTTCTTGTACTCTGTCCTGTTATCAGTTCTAAAGACTTTGATCTATGCATTAAATTGGTTTCGAACTAGATTATAGAAGTCTTTAAATTTTGCAAACACATCACTCTTTTGCCTCAGTAAATACAGCCATGTAACACGAGTATGATGATCAATAAATGAGACAAAATAATAAAAACCATCATAAGAGGATTGTGGCAAAGTCCACACATCAGAATGGATTAATTGGAAAGGAGCATTATAATCAGTCTCAGAATTTTTAAAAGGCAATCAATATTGTTTTGCCATTATACAACTTTCACAATGATCAGCTGCTTTATTCAGATCTGGAAAGATTTTACCAAGAGTTTGATTATTGGGATGACCCAGTCTACGGTACCAAAGTGAGCTTATTTGAGAGGTGTTTGATCTCGAGGTGCTTGAGGCCAATGCTTTTGGTTCAATTTGTAGTGTGTATAGGCCATCATATAGAGATCCTTCACCAATCTTCTTTTGCGTTGCTTGGTCCTGAAATTAAACAGAATTGGCAGTAAAGATGGCCTTACTTTTTAATTCATTTGTGATTTTGCTGATAGACAAGAGGTTGTTAGAGAGATTTGGAACGTATAGTACATTCAGGCCCAATTGTGAATTAAAAATTTTTACTTTACCTCTTCCTCTTATAGGGATGGGTGAACCATTTGCAACAATAATCGATTGGTTAGTGATATCATGAAATTGAGAGATAATGGATTTATCATTTGTCATATGCTCATTTGTCCCAGAATCAATTATCCAATTTTTTGAATTGCGAGGATTAATAGATGAGTAACAAATAGCAGTATGACCAGAGAAGATTTTACCTTCTTTACCTTCTCCCATAGCGGATTTGTGGGATGGAGCCGACTCAATGTTGGCCTTCATATAGAGGAAGACCCTTTGAGCTAAGTCTTCAATGGAGTGGTCCGGATTGGATGAAGTTGTTGTGTGAAACATGTTGGGTTTTCCAATCACGGGCCTCTCTTGCTTGACTTTAAGGTGGGGATGCAAGATCCAGCATCTGTCTATTGTGTGGCCAGTTTTGCCATAATGATCACAAACATAATTGGGTTTCAAGATTTTACTACATTTTCCAGGATTGAGTGCATTTTCGAGCCTGGAATTCATAAATCTCTTGGCAACAAGAGCAGAGGATTCACTTGTGAAGGCGTTAGCTTCAGTAGCACTGGATTCTTTTTGGTATGAGTGGAAGATCTTCTTACGAGTTTCCTTCTAGATCCTTGCACAAATATTGTTAAGTGATGGGAGTTCTGCTACAGTTAGGATCTGGTCTCGAAGTGTATCAAAATCAGTTCCCAATCCCATGAGCACTTTGAAAATTTTGTCTTCCTCCTCTCTTTTCAGAGTGATTAGTGGGTCAGTGGTAGCCTCCTCTCTTTTCAGAGTGATTAGTGGGTCAGTGGTAGCTGGTCTCAAGGTGGACAACTCCTCCCATATGGATTTTAACCTTCTCAAGTACTCAACAAAAGGTTTCTCTCCTTTTGCTAGATCAACAATACTTTTTTGCAGTTCAAAAATTCTATAGACGTTCTCTGTTTGAGAATAGAGAGACTTGATTGAGTCCTATAGATCTTTAGAGCATACCGCGTAATTGAATTGTTCGTGTAGCTCAGGATCGATAGAATTTAACAGCCAAGATATTACCTGGTAGTCGTACATGTGCCATTCTGAGTAGTGAGGGTCAGTTTTTGCCGGTGGTAGTAGATCACCGTTGATGAAGCCTACGCGACCTCTTCTGCATAGTGCGATAAACACCGCCTTAGACCAAGACCTGTAATTCTTTCCATTGAAAGATACTGTTGTAATCTTGAGGCTGGTATTACTATCAATCTCAGTGATTTTTCTCAGCAAGTCAAGGTTGGTGCTAGGGGTAATCGTTGCATTGACTTCATTAGTCGAGACATCAGTTGTGGCTTCGTGAGCCATGGGGAATAATTTTAGAAAAGGAAAAAAATTGCGGAATTTTCAGGCTCAATTTACAAGCTCTAATACCATGTTGAGAAAAAAGTTCAATCTTATTGAATAAAGACCAATTACAAGATATAAATATACAGCTTGTGAACGAACAAAGGAAAGAATAAACTAATTACAGCTATACAATCTACTATGTGCAGAAAAGGGAACGATTGTACAATCAGATTAGGATCGATTGAATAGAATCCAGCTCTAATTGGAAAGGGATTTCCTCAATTGGAAGTATTAGATTTGTGACCGTTGTATTGGAGATGTGACACGGTGGAATGTTGCCTTTAATTTCTCGATTGTGTCTTCAATTGTATCTCCAGACAGCCGGGGTTTCCAATTGAGAATGATTCGACCCAATTCAGTCCGATTGCATTTGATTGAGCTGCGATTGAGGCTGAATTGGTGTCTTAATTGTTAACACAATGGTGTATCCTCCTTGATCGACTTGGATATGGAGCTTCAAGCTATGTATATAAAGACATGACTTTTGAGTTTATTTTTGTGTAAGCTAAATTACGTTCAATAGATAAACTTTTTTTTTTAAAGCAGGGAACGGGGCGGCAATGATCGGATGGTGGATATCAGCTTGGAAAGAGCAGTAGCATGGATGTTTGGAAACATGCTAGTTCCTCAACGACCACTCAGTAGACTGATATTCCTGGAAACTCTCAATCTGATGCAGGTAAAAACAATCAGACATTGGAGTTATCAAGGAATAACAGTTTGTCTAATGGTACACTTGATAGGCATCACTTAGAGAACTCACATGCCAAGGAGAATCGTGTTGGTTCTAGAGAAAATGATATCAGCGATTCATCTTGCTTGCCTGGGGATAAGCAAAAATTATCCACCAGTCAAAATGGTCGAAAGCCTTCCGTAGCTCGCAAGTTCCAGTATCATCCAATGGGTGATGTGGATGTGGATGCCCATCCAAATTATGGAACAAAGCATGCCATGATGTCACAATATATGATGCAACAAGCTTCTCAACAGTTGAAAGCTAATAAACAAGGGTATCCGAGCCCATTCGAAAGTGCCAAACATACAGCTTGGAATTCCTTGGAGATTGACAAGGTGACTGTAGGCATTCAGATATGTATATTTCCAGTTTTTGCCCCTCGCTGATAAATGTTCTCAGTCAGTCCCTGTGTATACTTTTGCATTCTGTTGTCAGATGTTAGCAGATATGTGAATCCGTATTGAATAACGTTTTAGTTATATTTCCATTTGCAGTCTGGCCTCTCTGGTTTGCCAAGAGAAACAAGAAGCGTAGACGGGACTCCCAGGGAAGACATGCTTTCAGGAACTAGACCAAGTACATCTTCACACCTTGATGAAGCTGTACATACTCCTGCGCCTCTTGGGAGCACACATTTGAGGTATTTATATGCTAGGGATCCTCGATTTAACTTTTGACTGAACTGCATATTAAGGGGAATTGTTATGCCCTGTGGATGCGTGCTAATATGCATAATTATCCTTGCATGTTCTTTTTTATTATTATATTCTAGATCCTATTCTACTTCCCGTCACTGATTGTTAGTTTATGTGCAAACAATGTCGCAGACAAAACGTTCTTCACCTATTTCACAAGATGGAACAGTCAAAGGAGCAGGGTAATGCCAGACAGATTAGCTCTAGCCATGGCAATTTTTCTTCCAAGGTACCTGAATCCAGTGCTTCAGAGGCAGCTCTTCCTCTTCAGCAAAACCAGTCTTCTTCTCAACAAGGTGTTGGATTGCAACTGGGTCTATCCTCTCAAAAGTTAATCTCTCAAGAGCACCCCCTTTCTTCTCGGCTGTCAGAAGCAGCTAATCATCTCAGAGAAACTAATGCTGCTTCTGCTAGAGACATGGGCCAAATGTCGATGGCGGCTTCCTCTGTCCAGTCCTTGCCGCATGATATCTCGGGTAGTTTAAGGAATAATGTCCAGCAAAGCGTTGCCACTTCTTTCTTTCCCGGTTATCCTTACTCAAAATGTGATCATCATAATCAGCACATCGCTGATATTAGCAGGCAGGGGGAAAACAGTCAAGCAGTCACTAAGTCTTATGACAGGTCTTCCTCTGATTCCAAGCAGATTGAACCCTTTGGGAGGGCTCAGCCTAATCAATCAACGACGGCCTCAATGTCGGATTTGCCCAGAAGACCGCAACAAGAGACCATTGAGATGTCACATCCTAGCAGTCATTCAAGAGACTCTGTGGCATGGTCATGTCGTTCTGCTGGCCAGCAACATTTAAGTTCTCAACCTTCCATGAGTCCTGACGTGTGCATGCCTGAAGTAAAAACAATGAAAAGTCCAGAAACAACTTCTGCTCATTCTCACAACGCAGAGGATCAGACCCAAAATGGTGGAGTCATTCAAACAGAGTCTGATATCTTAGGTATGCAGGTTCAATCAATTGCAAAAGAACAGCCATGGAAAGGTGATGATTGGACACAAATAAATCCAGGTAATCGTCTTGCTTCAGTGGCAACAAGTGACTCACAAATAAAAGAACTGACAATAGATCGTTCTGCTGGTGCCTCTACCTCAGGCATTCCCATCTCCCAGAGAGAGATTGAAGCTTTCGGTCAATGTTTGAAACCCAACTTTTCTTCGCCGCAAAGTTTCTCTTCTATCCAGCAAGTACGGGGCATGGAAAATGCAGAAGTTGATACTTATAATAGAATAACAAAGAAGCGGAAGACTGCCACCTCTGATCTTGTCCCTTGGCACAGAGAAGTGACATCTGGTCCACAAAGACTTCAGACTATCAGGTTATTGTCATAATTATGAGATTTCTGAAATTTGGAATTCTCATAATCTGGTCCATTTCATTAAGTACTTGACTTGGGTGGTTGCTTTGTTGGATGTTCCAATTTATTTTCTTTGGTGCACTCCTGATGCTATCTCAAATTATGAGACTGCGATACATTTAGTTGCCAGATCAACTTTGGGATACGCTTGCTGCATGCTCTGTTCTTATGGGGACGGCATGAGCACACCTCCAAGTGTTGGGAAACAGTAAGAACTGATTTTGAGTAAAAGTATTATGGCTGAAATGTTTTTCATCTATGGCATTATCATGCACGCCGAGTGTCGGAGTAATGTTTCCTTCTTTATCTCAGGCTTCATGACGAGCCCAAAAATTCAAAGAAGATAAAAGATCAGTACTTCAGAAAGGTTATGGAAGACGTTGTCGATAGATCAAGAAAACTGGAAGTTGATTTCCTGAGGTAATTTTTTT